>JAODUO010003746.1:2500-10913 GCA_025642075.2 Ridgeia piscesae | reverse complement strand
TGCCGTACTCGACTGATAGATTTCTTTGGTATAAACAACATTATCATCCTATTTGCACACAAAGAAACACAAAAACTTACTTGGATCTCACCAACCAAAGAAAAGAAACAAATTGCCCATTTAAGGGCGGGCGAAAACCCTTTAAAAAACAAAAAGGGGGGTTTTGGGGGAAATTGTTGTCAAACACATCAAACTGAAGCTTAAAAGAATGTAACACCAATTAGGCTGTTAAAAGGCAAGCTAATGGAGCGGTAAAACCCAAGGGCGTGTGTGTGTGTGTGTGTGTGTGTGTGTGTGTGTGTGTGTGGGGGGGGGGGAGAAATTTTTGAAAAATTTAAAAAAAAGGTTTTTTTTAAAATTTTAAAACTTGTAAATGACTTATGTCACAGACCAGATAGTGTACATAGAATATGAAAACACTTGCTTCTACATATATAATTATGTAAATAGTTGTATTTTTTGCACTGTGTTCAACTGGCCATGGGATGAGATATGGTTTGAATAAACAACCAAAGTTATATTGCTAACAGCAGTTGTGAGGGACATTGGTTTTGAAAATGTCACAGATATGAGTCTTTCTGAAAGTTAATGGTTGTGGAGTACTGCTGATACTGGCAAGCAGAGAGATGTTGTTCTCACCATGCTGCTGCTTGACTCAAATGTCTTATAGGATGTGCACAGTTAACTTAAACATTTATTTAACATACAACTGTATAAACATTCATGTGAAATATGCGATAGTCTTGCAGTTTCTTTTTTCCCAGGGGGTTTTTCCGGGGTTTTAATTTTTTAAACACATTAAGTGAATTTGTAGAGTCTCGATGGCTAAGTAAGGTTTCACTGTTGCCCATGTGGTTATACATATGTTAGCTAATGTTGAAAACCAACTTGATGCGAGATCCAGTGGGTTGTCTATATTCTGGTGGGCTATTTTATTTTTGGGTTTTTTTTTTTTTTTTTTTTTTTTTTTTTTTTTTTTTTTTTTTTTTTTTTTTTTTTTTTTTTTTTTTTTTTTTTTTTTTTTTTTTTTTTTTTTTTTTTTTTTTTTTTTTTTTTTTTTTTTTTTTTTTTTTTTTTTTTTTTTTTTTTTTTTTTTTTTTTTTTTTTTTTTTTTTTTTTTTTTTTTTTTTTTTTTTTTTTTTTTTTTTTTTTTTTTTTTTTTTTTTTTTTTTTTTTTTTTTTTTTTTTTTTTTTTTTTTTTTTTTTTTTTTTTTTTTTTTTTTTTTTTTTTTTTTTTTTTTTTTTTTTTTTTTTTTTTTTTTTTTTTTTTTTTTTTTAAAAACAATTTTTGTTATGTATATATATAATATATATATATATATATATTATATATATATATATATATATATGATATATATATACATATCATAAGTAGTTCAATATAATATGTTTTGAAATGGAAATGTTGTGCAATAACATGTAGTGTGCCATAAAACAAATAGGGATAATATCCAATTCACACAGTACTGACGTAATTACCTATACTGTGCAAGTGAACTGTAGAATGAAGGCAATATAATGTTAGTATGTTCGATACGCATACGTGCATAGTGTGAGTTTTACTGAGCAGGTATTCAATCAACATTTTTTTTTTACAAAAGTCAATTAAGTGGCCATTCCCTGGCGTCTGAAACCATGTTTGATGTCAAGGAAATGGAGCTCATCGAAACAATGCAGGAAAGGTATGGGGGGTATTACGTCAGAAGGACAACGGTAATAACACAAGGGCTGTACCAAAAGAAGAAGGGGATTGCTGAAGGAAACGAGATAAGGGGAGGAGGGCTAAGAAAGTGTAAAATTAGGTGCAGGAAGAGTAAAAAGGAGTGGGTCCCACCAAAAAATGGGACCGAGCAGGCTAGAAGAAACGCAGTGAAGGCATGTTGTGAAATGTTGAAATGACGGTTACGGCGAAAAAGTGGGAAGAGAAACTTGTCAAACAAACAGAAGTTGAGGGCTGGGGGGAAAGGAGGGAAAAGAGGGGAAGACGTTGAAGAGTGAAGGAATGTGAGAAGAGGAGGAGAAAGGAAAGGGGCAGAGAGGAGAGAGATAGAAATTTGATGTTTAAGGAAGATGGATGTATAAAGAAGAAGGAACAACAAAAAACTTGTATCGCTTTGGCACAGAAATAAGGTTAACCATCTTAATTGCCTCTATTGCAACCAAGACAGTTTTTATCATTGTATTTGTTGTGTTGGTTTTGGTGTGGTTGGTTGGTTTTTTTTGTTTGGTTGTTTGTTTGGTGGTTTGTTATGTTGTGTTGTTTTTGGGTGGTTTGTGTTGGTGTTGGGGTTGTTTTGGTGTTTGTGTTGTTTTTTGTTTTTGGGTTTTTTTTTTTGGGGTGTTTTTTTTTTTGGGTTTAAAATGCCCAAAAATTCAACTTAATCCTAATTTTTCCAAAATGATTTTCCCTCAATGTAATGAACTTTTAAGGGGGTTTTTAACACAAATTAATTACTTGAAAAAACCTTAAATTCATCCATTTGTATTACTCCTACATAAATCAGAAGAAATGCAAGACAGTTTATGAATTTTCATGATGTTAAATAAATTTATAACCATCATAAGAATTAGCAACAGCGCTTGGGAGAAACACCCTCTGCATATCAATATACAACCAACCAAAAATATATTTACATTTAAAACATGCCCAAATGTGGCAAAATTTGGTTTTAACAAACAATTACCACCATGCAATAAAAATCCTTTTAAAATAGTGAAGAGTTTTTATAATGCCGGCGACAAAGCATTCGTATCACCAAAATTTCCTGCCAGACCTTCGAATTTTGTACAAATTTTCTAAGGAGGTGCCAGCCTTGCCCGAAAACCAAACCCCAAAACCCTTGTCTAGCGATCTTTAGCTAGCTTAATTTAAACTAAGGGTTAATTTTTAAGTTAGTTTGTTGTTGAAAAGGTGGTTTCCTAAATTCCCTAATACTTAATTTAAAATGACTATGAAAAGGGTTAATTTGTTTTTTTTTAAAAAGGAGTCAATAAGTTTCTTTTTTTTGTTTTAAAATAAATTGTTTTTAAAATCTAAAATTATACCCAAAAGGGTTTTTAAAGTTCAAAAAATTAAAGTAAAAAAGAATGAGTTTACAATGTAACATGTAAAATAGGTATTTCCAATTAAATAAAGGGCATTGGGTTATTAATAATACATTTTTAGGAAATGCTAAAATAAGTAGTTTTCCAAAAACAGAAAATAAAGAAAAAAAGCAGGGGGCCCTTTTTTTGGGGCCGACAATAAAAACCTTTTTCAAATTTTTTTTAAAACCCCCCAAAAAGTGAAAAGAAAAACCCCAAAAAAACCCCCCCAAAATTGGGTGAAAAAAAAATTTCCAACTTTTTTAATTATGAATGGTTTATTATTTTCTTGACAAACATTAAATGACAACAAATTTGAACAATATCATATATGATTTACTTATTTATAAAATTGTTTTTTTTTATATAAAAATAATAAATAAAAAAAACAAAAAATAAAAGTTCAACCCCAACTAAAATTCAAACAAATTTTTAAAAGTAATTGTGTTAAAATGTGTGTTTGTTTAAGAAAACGGGAAAACCGCCCCCCCTAAGTCCCATATTGCAATAAAAAATTCTTTGAATTTGAAAGGAAATTGTATTGGTTTATGTTATATTTTTTTTTGGGATAGTGTAATTTTTTTTAAAAAAGGGTACTTTATTTGTACAGTTGAATGTAATGTACGCTTAAACTGATGGGAAAATTTGTTTTACTGTTTTATTTTTAAAAAATTATAATTTTTGAAATAACCCAAAAATTAAAACCAGGTTAATAGATAAAAATGAAAATAAAGCAAAAATTTTCCCAAATTCTTCATTGAATACGAAATTTTATTAACATTGAAATATATTAAATTATTATTATTTTTAATTTCATTAAAAGGGAGTATATTTAATATAAATGTTTTTAGAGAATAAAATGGTTACATATAATGATGCTTAATTTCAAATTTAAAATTTTTTTTGTATTTATATAATTAAGTTTCTGTGTGCCATTAATAATTTTACCTGAATTTGTACATAAAAACCAGAAAATTTGTTAAATAAAAGGTAAAAAATAGAAAAAAATTTAATTTTAAATTTAATATTTAATTATAAAATAGTTTTAAAAGGAAATTTGAAAAGAAAAGTAAGGAAATGAGGGGGAAAATGGGTACTTACCATTCCATCTATGTCAAAGGAGGCCAAGTTCCCCGGTTTCCGGAATTTTTCCCAATCCGCCCATTCCTTCTTCTTTCTTTGACCCTTTCCCCCTTTTTCTTTGAAAAATTCTTATTTTGTCTCCCCCGTGCGTTCCTTTCCCCTTCCTGTTGGCGTCCCCGCTGGCTTCCCCGCTTTCCCTCCTGCCTTCGCCTCGTCTTAATTTTTTTCTTTTCCAATCCTCTCCCTTCTTCTGGCCCCTTTTCTCTTTCCCTTTATTCCTTTCCCCCTTTCCCTCTTCCCCCCTCCTTTTTTTTTAAAATTTTCCCCTTTACCCTTTCTTTTTTTTCCCCCTTTTTTTTTTTTTCCTTTTCTAAAATTTTTCCAAATTTTTTAAAATTAATAATTATATTTATCGTGTTAAAGTTTGAGAATAGATGAGATAACATTAAGCAAGTTTTAATGAATAAGCAGAGTTTTAATGTAATGCTACAACATAAATCACGTCAGATATTATCAGCTTACGTGTCTTACAAGTTGACACCACAATTTCGCCAGCTAAGGCTGGACATTGCTTATAAGCAAACAAAATGGCTACCTTTATTGACTGAGTGTTTCAACCGCACGTGGCGGAAGGGGGTACCAGTGACGCTCGCACGAGTGAGCGTCACAACCGGTCTGGCGCACCGGGGCTTGGGCTAGGTATTTCCCTCCCATGGGGAACACTTCCGGCGGAAGTCGGTCAGTTGTGAGGGAGTTTGGATTGTGACTAACCTTGCCACAGGAAAGTTCCGAGGAGCAACCAATGAGGTATCTCTGGCCCTAGTAGTGCATTAGATTGTACTATAGGCTATGTACCCAGTGTCTCCCACTTCCTCATTCCCTCTCACTTTTTCTTTTTCAAAGTTTTTCTTTCAAACAGTCTGTTATTGTTACTGTATATTATGAATATTAATTAAATTCAAAGCTTGTATTGTGTTCTATTCAAGTGTTTTAACAGCGTTTTATGTTTAACTTTAACAAGTATTTTCTGTTGTTTTAATCGTGCACAACTCAGCTTCACGGTAAGCTTTAGTTAATTTGTTGCACGTACAGAAAACTATAATTATTATTAATAAAAGTTACAAAAATGCTGCAACTATTTTAAATTGTGAAAGAGTTAATAGCATACATTATATGATAACTATTTTATTCATCGTAAATACAATCATTTTACTATTTAAATATACTACGACGTCTTTAATCGTCAACAAGTTAATAAAACTAACTACAATATATTGATAATAATATATTCAATGTATGAATAAATAACTGCGATCATTCAATGTTAAGATACTTGTTAAAATTTGTTTGCTTTTATTTATACATGTATATGTTATCTAGTATAACCTTTGGTTATAATCTTTTCAATGAGATATTTATTCATGTTAAATTTATAGATTTTTTAAATAATTAAGAAACACAGTAAATACAAATACAACTACCCAATCAGTATAACCGCGTACATTACCACCCCTTCATACGTGTACACAACACGTGACAAAGTACCTGCATCAGTAAAACAACAATCAAAACACTATAACACATAACGAAAATATCGAACATATCTTCAACTTACATATTTTCCTTTTCATTATATCAGAAGAATTTTGTTCACTTGCATAGTATAGGGTAATGTCGATTCAGTGCTGTGTGTGGCAGGTTCATACCCTGTTGGTGTTCCTTATGCAAACACTACATGTTGTGTGCACACACATTGATTCCATTTCATAAGTTTAGCTGGTTTTGTGATATTTTAGAATTGCATTGAACTACTTATGTGTGTATATGTATATATATACATACAAAAATATATATATATATATATATATATATATATATATATATATATATACATACATAAGCAGGAATATGAATTGTTTTTGTAAATGTTGTGCATACTGATTGCCAAAAAAAAATAGGGATTAATATCCAATTCACACAAGTACGACGTAAGACCTACATGTGGGCTGTAGAAGAAGGCAGATAACATGTTTCATGCTGCAGCGCCATACGGCCAGCGTCAGAGTACTGGCAGGTTATCAAGTTACACAACAATCATAACTCTTGCAAAGGTGAGCGTAGAATATGTTGAGGACAGTAGCGCTATCAAAGTATGGTAGTTGCAAGAAGTCAAGGATGTAAGTAAGGCCCATATCCCAGGGGTGGACCATGTGCTGAAGAAACCTTATGTTTCAGACTGCTGCTATAGGGAAAATGGAGACTTCAGTCCGACATATCATGATTGGCTGGAGAGAGAGAGAGAGAGATAGATAGAGATGGGGGTAGTGTACGTGTCAGAAGAGTGACGGTTAACGTGGCTGAAGATAGACACAGAGAGGCTGTAGACCCAACAGAAGAGAGTAAAGTGGGTGAGTGTGGCTGAAGAGAGAAAGCGAGAGTGAGAGAGAAAGGGAGGGAGGTGGCGTCCACAGCAGAAGATAGTAAAATGGGTGAGGGGGTGGGGAGAGAGATAGAGAAAGAGAGAGGTGGGGTCCACACCATAAAAAATAAGGGACGCGAGCATGGCTGCATGAAGAAAAGCGACAACGTGAGAGAGAGCGATAGTGTGTGTACATGTTTGAAAGGTGACGGTTAACGTGGCTGAAGAAAGATAGAGACGGAGAGAGAAAGACAGAGAGGTTGCGTCCAAAACAGAAGACAGTAAAGTGGGTGAGGGTGGCTGGTGAGAGCGAGAGAGTGAGCGAGAGAAAGAGACGGGGATAGTTTACATGTCTGAAGAGTGACAGTGAACGTGTCTGAAGAGAGCGAGGGAGAGAGATAAATAGGAGAGAGAGAGAGACAGAGAATGAGGCAGAGAGATAGATAGATTATGAATGTTGGTGAAGAGAATGATATGAAGAATGTACCTGAAAGAAAGAGATGGTGAACACATCTAAAGTAAATGACATTGTGAATGCGGCTGTGATGGCACAGATTAATATTAACTTGGCTTAAACCATCTGCTGACAACTTGTGAAACCGTCTATATGCACGAACCTGTAAGTATGCATGTTTTTCTTAGTGCATATGTATGTTGCTTCGTGCTACTAAGGTTTTATCACAAGCAGTGTGGCACTATGGTATGCGTTTAATAATCTTTTTTGTATCTACAAGGTAATGTTTTGCCATTCATGGAATGGTTTGACAATTATGATTCAGTCAGTTTGAATCTTTCTTCCAAGGGAGTGGGAATATTTGTGTAAATAGCACGTGAACATTCACAGCAGAGAGATTAGATAATAAATATAAAACGAGTAGAATTGAACCATCAAAACACTATGTCAGTAGACGGTTCAGCAGAATAAAGACATGTCAACTAAATAAAACAGCCCAACAAAATAAAATTAGCCCACCAGAATACAGATGGCCCACTAAACTTAAGATAACCCACCAAAATATATATAGCCCACCAGCATAAAGATAGCCCACCAGAATAAAAATAACCCACCAACAGATTAAGTCCACTAGAATAAACATAGCCCACCAGAATATAGACAACCCACTGGATCTCGCATCAAGTTGGTTTTCAACATTAGCTAACATATGTATAACCACATGGGCAACAGTGAAACCTTACTTAGCCATCGAGACTCTACAAATTCACTTAATGTGTAAATTAAACAGACACTGTACAATGTCATCCATTCTGTGATAAATAGCTCCTACATGCAAAGTAACACGTTTAAGAAACTGCAAGACTATCGCATATTTCACATGAATGTTTATACAGTTGTATGTTAAATAAATGTTTAAGTTAACTGTGCACATCCTATAAGACATTTGAGTCAAGCAGCAGCATGGTGAGAACAACATCTCTCTGCTTGCCAGTATCAGCAGTACTCCACAACCATTAACTTTCAGAAAGACTCATATCTGTGACATTTTCAAAACCAATGTCCCTCACAACTGCTGTTAGCAATATAACTTTGGTTGTATTATTCAAACCATATCTCATCCCATGGCCAGTTGAACACAGTGCAAAAAATACAACTATTTACATAATTATATATGTAGAAGCAAGTGTTTTCATATTCTATGTACACTATCTGGTCTGTGACATAAGTCATTTACAAGTATACACCTCATACAAATTTCTCTGACAACAGAACCATTACTGAGAGATGCATTTGTAACTTGAATATTTCTTACTTAAAGGGAGGATGCCAGCTCCTCTGCCCAGAACACACAAACACACACACACACACAC
>JAODUO010003745.1:0-12132 GCA_025642075.2 Ridgeia piscesae | reverse complement strand
GTTGGCATAAGTAACAGATTTGACATCACAGTGGCATACAGAGTAACATGAGTGACATACAGTGGCATAAGAGTAACTGACTGACATCACAGTGGCATAAGAGTAACAGATGACACACTGGCATACAGAGTAAACGAGTGACAACACTGTGGCATACAGAGTAACATGAGTGACATACAGTGGCATACAGAGTAACATGATGACATCACAGTGGCATACAGAGTAACATGAGTGACATCACAATGGAAAAAGGTGTGTCACCACAATGGAAGACAGAGTGAAATCACTATGGAATACAGAGTGACATCACAATGGAATAGAGTGGCATCACAGTGGAAGAGAGTGTGTCATCACAATGGAAGACAGAGTGACATCACAGTGAAGACAGTGTGTCATCACAATGGAAGACAGAGTGACATCACAGTGGAAGACAGTGTGTCATCACAATGGAAGACAGAGTGACATCACAGTGGAAGACAGAGTGACATCACAATGGAATACAGAGTGACATCATAATGGAATAGAGTGACATCACAGTGGAAGAGAGTGTGACATCACAATGGAAGACAGAGTGACATCACAGTGGAAGCAGTGTGTCATCACAATGGAAGACAGAGTGAAAATCAAAAAAAAGGTGGGAAAAGGGAAACAGAGTGACATCACAATGGAATACAGAGTGACATCACAATGGAATAGAGTGACATCACAGTGAAGACAGTGTGACATCCAATGGAAGACAGAGTGCTATCACAGTGGAAGACAGAGTGACTTCACAATGGAATACGGAGTGACATCACAGTGGAAGACAAAGTGCTATTACAGTGGAAGACAGAGTGACATCACAATGGAATACAGGGTGACATCACAGTGGAATACAGAGTGACATCACATTGGAAAAAGAGTGACATCACAGTGGAATACACATTGGAATACAGAGTGACATCACAGTGGAATACACAGTGGAATACAGAGTGACATCACAGTGGAATACACGGGGGTGGGGAATAAAAGTAAAACATAATTCAGTGGAAGACAAAGTGAGTGACATTTATCTGTGTAACACCAGGCTAGGGTTCCAAAAATTTTTATTTGATTAAGCGCCTGATTTACTTCAGTCTAGATGCAATTAACACAGCAGGGAACAGGGGATGATGCTATCCCTGCCATTACACTTAATTAGAATTACCAAACAGCTAATTACGTAATGTGTGATTGATTTCATTAAGCATAAACCATATAAATAGGTTTGTTGATGCAGATTTTCATGTAGCATCAGTACAACAACACAACATAAACTGGTAGCTCTCTGGTGCATCACTGGCTACAACTACAACTGGCAAACATGGCAGACATAGTATCAGACTGCTAGACATGTTCTTTGCCAATACCCCTCCTTGTCATAGTTCATGTAGTTCTAGTGCTTTGAATGCCCCCTCTCCTACTGACCCCATCAATGTACAGGCAATTACGTCTGCCTTACATTTAGTTGGTAAGAAGCAGGTCTGCTCCAGTGGCTGAGTACAGTGGCAAGTAACTCATGCATTGATATTTGTGTACATATTCTACTTGTTATGTTGGTATACTAACAATCTGTGCATTGCATCAACTGAACTTACACTACCACCAGTGTGCACATCTTAAGAACAGCTATGAGGAAGTCACACTGATTCTGTGCCAAGACCAGTCTAACATCACCTACACTAGTTTCGCTGTGGACACCCTAACATTGGGATAGACACTAACAGCGACAACAGAAATCCTTACTATGCTTCCTTCACCAGCATAAGGTCACAGCTGTCAATCCAACCCTCACTGTAGAGGTCACATACACGTGGCTTATCAGGTTAGGTAATAATTAATCAAGGTAAGCAACAACAGTAACAACAACAACAGATAAGAGCAACAGTTGTTTTGAAGACGACCCATCATCTCCCTGCAATGCAAAACATCCTCTGGCTTCCTGAAAGGAAAGCAAAATGCCAAAGCTACACTGACAACATGTAATCCTTACTGAGAGTTTGTTTGGATCCATGTAGTTGGCTCAAGGTCAGCTTAGCGAGTGAGCACTGCGAGGACTGCACACTGCCCTGGCTCACATTAATTAATACATTAACATAATAAGGCCCTCACACTGCCCTATCCTACGCTACAGAACTGCCCACACAAACTGCTCGACCACCATCTCGCTCGCAACGGCTGCACATATTGATTTCTTGTGAGACGGTAGACTTCAAAGCATCATCAACATCAACATGGTGCCTCCTATATAGAGTGTATACAATATGAACGGATCTACGGATGTGAAATATTATTACAAAGATGCAAAAATATGTTCAGTGATGTTATTGATATTAAACATCATATATTAGGATTAATTTATTAATATTGTACTCCAAATTAAACATAATCAGAACAAGAATCATACATGTGTCAATTATATACATAGACGGTTTTTAATTCCTTTTTATTGATCATGAAAACAAACAAGATTTGAAGATAATAACTTACCATTTTTGGAGCACCGGCCCCAACCATCCCTGATAACATCTGTGCCATCTGAAATAAAAAATATATATCAGACTCACAATCATTTCTAACAAAGACTCAAACATCTGTCACAGTGGACGTGGACTTAGGTGACTCAATCTGTTGCAACTATAAACCATGTAGGCAACCATTAATAAACTGATGCACAAAACCTGTAAACCTGACTCACCTGCATGGTAACCAACACAACACCAGTAGGGTCAAGCATGCTAATACACAACTATCATTCAGTAATGCTCATGCTGCAACTACTATTATTACCATGGATCTTACCAACGCCTTTTCTAAAGCCGCTGTTTAGCCAGTTTTCATACAATGCAGTTTTTTGGCCCCAAAGGAACTATGCACACAATTTATAACTGGGAAAAGGTTTAAATAAATGTCCTTTGTGTTCTAGTCAGGTGAATGTAAACACCAACTTTATACAGCCAGTTAGAACAGCTGGATATTGCTCTGCTAACACCTCTGCACATAAGCTGCCAAAAACAGGAAGTCCGGCATTTTTACACTGCATGGTGGACCCCTGCACAAAGAAACACTACCAGGCCAAGTTATTTTGAGCACAAATCTAAGGGATTTCAACAAATCCATTTTTAACAAAAAGCACAGAAGTAAACATTTTTTTTTTCTGTTATTTAAATTCAAAAAAACTCAATGAATTCAAAAAATCCCTTTTTAAAAAACTTAAAAATTTAAAGAACTGGTAAAAAAATAATTTTTTGGGGGGGGGGGGGGGCCCCCCCCCCCCCCCCAGTGATAATTACCATTAAATGGTAGACCCTTGTGCAGGTGCTTCCCAATAAAATGCACTGATGCATGACATCCACATTCATTAAATGTTTATGCAAGCCAAACATACTTTCACTAAATCTCTACTGATGATTGTTAAAAACGTATGGTCACTGCGGAGAACTTGGGGGGAAAAAATTAAAATTTGTTAAAGGGGTTGGGTACACATTTCCAAAATTTTAATTTAAATATATGAAGGAAAAATAAATTTAAATTTTCAATTTTTTTTTTTTATGGTGAAACAAATGCTCAATGTTATCACAATCGTATGCAAAGGTATCAGTATTTCACATGAAATTTACTTGCATGTTGAAAACGGCAAAAAACTGTATCAGGCCTTCATGCAGTATCAAATTATTATTGTCTGTCCTAAATGTTTTGGTAGACAAATGCATGTTAACTCACATACATACAAGCCAGTCGAGATGTGTACTGTGACCTAAATAAACTATAAACCCACGTGTGACAACCAGTTCAGGCCTATGAATACTTAATGGTGTATTTTTACCGTCCATTGCAGTATTTATCGTTTTCAAAAACAATTTTTAAAAAAAATAAAACCCTTTTTTTGGGGGTTTTAAAGGCCCCCAAAAAAAAAGGGGCCCGGGAAAAAAAAAAAGGGGGGGGGGGGGTTTTTCCAAAAGGGGGGGGCCCTTTTTTAATTTTTTTTTAAAAAAAAATTTTTTTTGCCCCCAAAATTTTTCCTTCCCCCCGGTTTTAAAAAACCCCAAAAAAAATTTTTTGGGGGGAAATTTTTTTTTTTAAAAACCGGGGGGGTTTTTGATTTTTTTTTTTTAAAAAAATTTTTAAAATTTTTTTGAAATTTTTTTTTTTTTTTTTTAAAAAAAAGGAAAAAAAGGGGGTTTTTTCCCCTTTTTTTTTTTAAAAAAAAAAAAATTTTTTGGGGGTTTTTAAAAATTTAAATTTTCCCCAAATTTTGGGGAAATTTTTTTTTAAAAAAAGGGGCCCCCCTTTTCCTTTTTTAAAAAAAAAAGGGGTAAAAACCCTTTGGTTAAAAGGGGGGGGTTTTTTTTTTAAAAAATTTTCAAAAAAGGGCCCCCCAAAAAAAAAGGGGGGGTTTTCCCCTTTTTGGGGGGGAAAAAAGGGGGGGGAAAAAAAGGGGGGGGTTTTTTCCCCAAAAATGTTTTAAAAGGGGTTATTTTTTTTTTTTTTTTTTTTTCCCCCCGGGGGGAAAAATTAAAAATTTTTTTTTAAAAAAAAAATTTTTAAGGGGGTTTTTTTTAAAAAAATTTTAAAAAAAAAACCCGGGGGGGTTTGTTTAAGGGTTAAACCAAAAAAAATTCCTTTTGGTTTTCCTTTTTTTAAGGGGGGGGTTTTTTTTCCCCCAAAATTCCTTAAAAAAAAAACCCCCTTTTAAAATTAAACCCTTTTTCCAAAAAAGGGGGCCCATTTTTAACCCCTTTTTTTGGGGGCCCTTTTTTAATTTTTTTTTTTCCCCTTTTTTTTTTTTTTTTTTGGGGTTTGGTTTAAAAATTTTTTTTGGTTTTTTTTCCCTTTGTTTTTAAATTTTTTAAAAATTTCCCCTTTTTTGGGGAATTTTTTTCCCCAAAAAAACCTTTTTCCCAAAAAAATTTTTTTTTGGGTTTTTTTAAAATTTTTCCCCCAAAAATTTAATTTTTTTTTCCCTAAATGAATTTTTAAAAATTTTTTTTTTAAAAAAAAAATTTTTCCCTTTCCTTTAAAAAATTTTTTTTAAATTTAAAAAAATTTTTTTTTTAAAACCCCCCTTTTTAAAATTTTTTTTTTAAAACCCCCCTTTTTGGTTAAAAATTTTTTTTGGGGTTTACTTTTTCCTTTTTCCCTTTCCCCCCCAAAAAAAATTTTAAAGGGGCCCCATTTTTCCCCCCTTTTTAAACCCCTTTAAAAATTTTTTAAATTTTTAAATTTTTTTTTCCTTTGGGGTTTTTGGGGAAAATTTTTAAAAAGGGTTTTTTTTTGGGTTTTAATTTTTCCCGGGGGGCCCCTTTTTTTTGGGCCTTTTCCCCTTTAGGGCCCCCCCTTTTTTTGGGTTTTTTTTCCCCCAAAACCCCAAAAACCCTTTAGGGGTTTTGTAAATTTTTTTTAAAAACCCCCCTTTTTTTTCCCAAAAACCAGGGGAAATTTTTGGGTTTTTGGGCCCTGGGGGCCCTTTCCCAACCCCCTTTTTTTTTAAAAATTTTCCCTTTTTAGCCATTTTTTTTTTAAAAATTTTTTTTAAAAAATTTTAACTTTTTTCCCCGGCCCCCCCAAAATTTTTTCCGGAACCATTTGGGGGGCCCCCCCCCTTTTTTTTTTTTTCCCCCCCCAAAACGGGGAAAAAAAAAAAAATTTTTTAAATTTTTCAAATTTTTTTTTTTTAAAAAACCCCAAAAAAACCCCCCGCTTTTTCCGGGGGGCCCAAAAGGGGGTTTTAAAAACCACCCGGCCCCCCCCCCGGGTTAAAAAAATTTTTTTTAAAAAAAGGAAAAAAAATTTTTTTCCAATTTTTTTATCTTTTTTTGGGTTTTTTTGGGGGGTTTTTGCCCCCGGGGAAAAAATTTTTTAAAACCCGAAAAAAAATAAATTTTTCCCTTTTTTTTAAAAAAAATTTAAAAGGGGTTTTTTTTTAAAAAAAAAAAAAAAAAAAAAATTTTTTTTGGGGGGGCCCCCTTTTGGGATTTTTTTTAAAAAAAAATTTTTTTTTTTTTTAAAAGGGGGAAAAACCCCCCCAAGCCTTTTTTTAAAAAACCTTAAGGGGGGTTTTTGGTTTCCCCCCCCGGGGTTTTTTTTTTCTTTTTAAAAAATTTTTTTTTTTTTTTAAAAAGGGGGGAAAAAAAATTTTAAAAAAAAAACCCCCCCCTTTTTTTTTTTTTAAAAGGGGGTTTTCCTTTGGTTTTTTAATTCTTTTTTTTAAATTTTAAAGGAAAAAGGGGGGCCCAAAAAAAATTTGTTTTGGAAAGGGCCCCAAAAAAATTTTTAAAAAAGGAATTTTATTTTTTTTGGGCCCCCCCTTTTTTTAAAATTCCAAAAAAAATTTTTTAAAAAAATTTTTTTTTATGGGGGAAAATTTTTTTTTTTTTTTTTCCGGGGTTTTTTAAAAAAAAAAATTTTTAAAACCTTTTAAAAATTTTTTTTTTGGGAAAAAATTTCCCGGGGTTTTTTTTTAAACTTAAAAAAACCCCTTTTGGGGGTTTTTGGGGTTTTTTAATTTAACCCCGGGGGGGGGGAAAAATTAGGGGAAATTTTTTCCCCTTTTTTTTTTTTTTTGGGGCAAAAAATTTTTTTTCCCCCTTTTTAAAAGGGGGAAAAAATTTCCAAAAAAAATTTTTTTTTTAAAAAACCCCCCAAACCAAAAAGGGGGGTTTTTTTTAAATTTAAATTTTTTTTTTTAAAAAACCCCTTCCCCAAAAAAAAATTTTTAATTTTTGGGGGTTTTTTTTTTTTTTTTTTTTTGGGGGGGCCTTTTTTTTAAAAAAAATTTCCAAAATTGCAAAAAAACCCAAAAATTTTTTTTTTTTTTGGTAAAAAAAACCCCCCCTTTGAAACTTTTTTTTTTTTTTTTTTTTTCCCCCCCGGCCTTTAAAAAAAATTGCCCCCCCTTTTAAATTTTAAAAAAAAAAAAAAAAAATTTTTAAACCAAAAAAAGGGAAAAAAATTTTTTTTTTTAAAATTTAAAAAACCCACCCCCCCCTTTTTTGGGGGAAAAAAAAAACTAAAAAAACCCCTTTTAAAGGGGGTTTTTTAAAAACCCCCCCGGGGTCGGCCCGGGGGGAAAAAAATTTTCCCTTTTTAATTTGTTTTTTTCCCCCCCCCAAAAAAATTTTTTGGCAAAAAAAGGGGTTTCCCCCCCCCCAAAACCTTCCCCCCTTTTTTTTTTTTTTGGAAAATTTAAAAAATTTTAAAAAATTTTTAAAAAAAAAAAAATTTTAAAAAATTTTTTTTTTTTTTTTTTTTTTAAAAAAAAAAAATTTTTTAAAAAAAAAAAATTTTTTTTTTTAAAAAACCCCAAAAAACCCCCCTTTTTTTTGGGGTTTCCCCCCCCAAAAAGGTTTTTTTGGGTTTTTTTTCTTTTGGAAAATTGGGGGGGGAAAAAAAATTTTTTTGGGGGGGGGTTTTTTTTTTAAAATTTTGGGGGGAAAAAAAAAAAAACAAAAAAAAAATTTTTTTTTTTTTTTAAAAAAAAAAATATTTCCAAAAAAAAAAAAAAATTTTTTTTGGGAAAATTTTCCCGAAAAAAATTTTTTCCAGTTTAATTTCCCCCCCTTTGGTGGGAAAAACCCTTTTTTCCCCGGCCCAATTTTTTTCCCCCCAGGGTTGGGGGTTTTTTTTTTAAAGGGGGGGTTTTCCTTGTTTCAAAAAAAGGGGTTTTTTTTAAATTTTTTAAAAGGGTTAAAATGAAAGGGGTTTAAAAAAAAACCAATTTTTTTCCCGGGGTTTTTTTTTTTTCCCCAAAAAAAGGGGGGGGAAAATTTTTTTAAAAAATTTTTAAAAAAAAAATTTTTTTCCCTAAAATTTTTTCCCTTTTTAAAAAAAAAAATTTTGAAATTTTTTTTAAAAAAAATTTTTTTCCTTTGGTTTAAAATCCCCCTTTTTTTAAAAAAAAAAGGGGAAATTTTTTTAAAAAAAAATTTGCAAGGAAAAAATAAAAAATTCTGGGAAACGGTAAAGTGGAAAAAAAGGAATTCCCATGGAAAAAAATTTTTTGGGCAAACCTGGCCAAAAAAAATTTGAACCTGAAAAAATTTTAAAAAAGGGTTTTTGGAAAATAACTTTTAAAAAAAAGGGTGTCCCCCAAAAACAGATGAAACATTGGGGTTTAAGGATTCTTGGGGGGAAATTTTTTATAAAGGGAAGAAAAAAGGAAAAATTTTTAAAAAAAAATTTCCATGAAACTTTTAAAAAAGGGAAAAAATAAGGGGAAGGGGTGCTTCAAATGGAAAAAAAAAAGGGGGGGAACACGGGGAAAGGGAAAAAAAAGGCTAAGTGGGACAGGTGCATCAAAATAAAAACAGGTGAAAAGGGAAAATCAACATTGGAATAAAAAAAAAGGGAAACCATTAATAAGGGACTAATGGAAAAAAAAGTAAATTTTAAAAATGAAACCCAATTTTTAACAAAGGGAAACGGGTACTTCGGGTCCCAAACAGGGGAAAAGGGTTTTTTTAACGGGGGAATAGGGGGGGGGGTTTTTTGGAATCAGGGCACACAGGGGTACACAAATCAAGGACATACGGGGAATACACAGTAATCAGAGTGTACAGGGAAAAACCAGGGGTACGGTGAATAAGTGGTACACATGGAAACAAGGACATAATAAACCTTCAGTAAATGTGGGCAAAGTTGCATTTTTTGTGAACCCGGCGGGGTTAAAAATTTATTTGTTCCCCTGTTTTACCGCTAAGCTTAAAAGCGGGAAGGGGGGATATGTATCCCTGCCATTCCCTTAATTAGTTAAAACAGCTTTACAAATGGTGTTGTTTTTAAACATCCAAAAAAATGGGTTTTTTACAGTTTTTGTGCATCAGTAAAAAAACCCTAAATGGTTTTGGTGCACATGGCCAATAAAAGGGAAAAACTGGCAAAATGTTAGCTGTAGAATTTTTTTGCCAATATTTTTATTCAGTGCAGTGTTTGAATGCCCCCCCTTGCCCCAAATGAAAGGGAATTACTCCCTTTTTTTGGGTAAAAAGGTTTAGGGCTGATAATGGCAAGTAATCTGCATTGTATTTGGTAAAATTTTTATTTTATTTTATCTAAAATTGTATTTTGTTACACTAACACCTGGCCCAGTTGTGTTGTAATGCCTGTAGATCTTGCTGCTCTATGAGAATACACTGTGGTCCTGGTAGTGTATTGGCTTGGGTAGTGCAGGGGGTCCACCATGCAGTGTACACACAATGCCAGGACATTAACCTGTGTATTACAAGGCAGCTTATGTGCAGAGGTGTTAGCAGAGCAATATCCAGCTGTTCTAACTGGCTGTATAAAGTTGGTGTTTACATTCACCTGACTAGAACACAAAGGACATTTATTTAAACCTTTTCCCAGTTATAAATTGTGTGCATAGTCCTGCCAAATATGAAGTGAGCCCGCCAAGTAATATTTATTTAGTTCTGCATTGTATGAAAACTGGCTAAACAGCGGCTTTAGAAAAGGCGTTGGTAAGATCCATGGTAATAATAGTAGTTGCAGCATGAGCATTACTGAATGATAGGTGTGTATTAGCATGCTTGACCCTACTGGTGTTGTGTTGGTTACCATGCAGGTGAGTCAGGTTTACAGGTATTGTGCATCAGTTTATTAATGGTTGCCTACATGGTTTATAGTTGCAACAGATTGAGTCACCTAAGTCCATGTCCACTGTGACAGATGTTTGAGTCTTTGTTAGAAATGATTGTGAGTCTGATATATATTTTTTATTTCAGATGGCACAGATGTTATCAGGGATGGTTGGGGCCGGTGCTCCAAAAATGGTAAGTTATTATCTTCAAATCTTGTTTGTTTTCATGATCAATAAAAAGGAATTAAAAACCGTCTATGTATATAATTGACACATGTATGATTCTTGTTCTGATTATGTTTAATTTGGAGTACAATATTAATAAATTAATCCTAATATATGATGTTTAATATCAATAACATCACTGAACATATTTTTGCATCTTTGTAATAATATTTCACATCCGTAGATCCGTTCATATTGTATACACTCTATATAGGAGGCACCATGTTGATGTTGATGATGCTTTGAAGTCTACCGTCTCACAAGAAATCAATATGTGCAGCCGTTGCGAGCGAGATGGTGGTCGAGCAGTTTGTGTGGGCAGTTCTGTAGCGTAGGATAGGGCAGTGTGAGGGCCTTATTATGTTAATGTATTAATTAATGTGAGCCAGGGCAGTGTGCAGTCCTCGCAGTGCTCACTCGCTAAGCTGACCTTGAGCCAACTACATGGATCCAAACAAACTCTCAGTAAGGATTACATGTTGTCAGTGTAGCTTTGGCATTTTGCTTTCCTTTCAGGAAGCCAGAGGATGTTTTGCATTGCAGGGAGATGATGGGTCGTCTTCAAAACAACTGTTGCTCTTATCTGTTGTTGTTGTTACTGTTGTTGCTTACCTTGATTAATTATTACCTAACCTGATAAGCCACGTGTATGTGACCTCTACAGTGAGGGTTGGATTGACAGCTGTGACCTTATGCTGGTGAAGGAAGCATAGTAAGGATTTCTGTTGTCGCTGTTAGTGTCTATCCCAATGTTAGGGTGTCCACAGCGATAACTAGTGTAGGTGATGTTAGACTGGTCTTGGCACAGAATCAGTGTGACTTCCTCATAGCTGTTCTTAAGATGTGCACACTGGTGGTAGTGTAAGTTCAGTTGATGCAATGCACAGATTGTTAGTATACCAACATAACAAGTAGAATATGTACACAAATATCAATGCATGAGTTACTTGCCACTGTACTCAGCCACTGGAGCAGACCTGCTTCTTACCAACTAAATGTAAGGCAGACGTAATTGCCTGTACATTGATGGGAAGCTTGAATTAGTTGTTTTGTGCAAATAATCATAGAACAAAAAAATATGGAAAGTTAATAATCATTATACTATTCAAAAGGGAACATTTGCATCTGAAAATAACGTACCTTTCTAGAAACAGTGGAAAAAGGGATAAGATGCTGAAAAAGGGCTACAGAACATATACACCTGGAAGAGTAGGGGTTTTAGGTCTGGGAAATAGGCAGTGGTAATTGTAAGATAATAAGGGGGAAAGAAAAACATCACAGGAATTTACACCTTGAAAAGGACAGAAATTTCATGTTTTAAATTGGATTTTCTAGAAAAAATGTCATTCACGGAAGAGGTGTTAAATGGATTCGGGGTTATGTCTCACCAGTAAATGTGCCTCCCCGAAGCCAGTGATACAAAGGGAAGTGTTATAAAGGGACAATGCTTCACATGGAAGAAGGTTAATGAATTCGGGTTTAACCCAGTAGAGAAAATCTAAAAGGGTAGTAATTTAAATAAAAAATACAGTAAAAAGGGTTTAAAGGCAAGGAAAGGAAGTTGTATAACAATGTAATAGGTAAAAGTGAAAAAAAATAAAAAAAAGGGTGCAAAATGAGGGGCCCATAACAAGAATAACAATGGAATGGGTGAACAGGCAGGGTGGTTTAAACAAAAAACGGAAACAAGGATCAAAAATTTCAAATGGAAAACTTAAATGAATCACCAGGGCGGACAATGAATACAGATGACACACAGGGGAATAGAGTACAACAATAATTTTTTAAATTAATGAAAAAAACCATGGGAATAAAGTGATACATGGTTAAAGGAATAAAATCATTTCACAGGGGAATAAAAGGAAGTATCAGTTATAAGAAATATGAACACCGGTGCCCAAGTTAATATATTTGTTCCCTATTTACTTCAGTGAATTCACGGGGCGGGTATTCCCCTTTTAAATTTAAAATTTAAAACGTAATTCATTGTGATTTTATTAAGTTAACCATAATGGTTTTATTTTTTTCATGTCATCGAAACAATAACTGTATCCTTGGTGTCACTGGTAAAACTAAAAAACGGGCACATGTATCCTCTTATTTGAATCCTCTTTCTTTTATGTTTCTTGTTTGAATGCCCCTCTCCATTACATCAAAATTTTCTTAATTTTGGTAAAGAGTCTGCTCCAGGGGTGTACTGAAAATTCCTTTGTATTTTCTTTCACTGTTTTTGGGTTTAAAACCCTGCTTCATAACCTCATTCCCCCATTTCCCGGAAAAACCTATAAATGTTTTTTTCCCCATTTAATTAC
>JAODUO010003744.1:0-19073 GCA_025642075.2 Ridgeia piscesae | reverse complement strand
CGGCGCTCTTCTCAAACGGATATAACCACACCTTCGAACGGTTTATGTACTCTCCTAGATATATATTAAATCAGACTCGTTCTCGAGCGCCTTCGCGGCGGAAGTGTGCATCTTAGTGTGACGTCACACATCACATATCAACAATGCAGCCGAACGTTCGGAGAATACCGAATACATTATAAAATTTGAATTGTTGTGTCTCTAAATAAATAAAAGCAAGTTCACATGCGTTCTAGAATTAGAAATCGATTGCGCATTACCTTTCTGCAGCACTTGATATTTTGATCGGCGTCTGTCCTTCGGCACCGCGCTGCATCATGGGTGCACAGTGGTGAACTGGAGACCTGTAAAAACACCTCAATAATGTTAGTAAACGTTTGTCAATCAAGAACGATAACCTAAAAAGCAACTAAAGCACTTACTTGAAAATGAAAGTCGAAATCCTTCCTTGCCCGCCCACTCTTCCCACAGAAACACAAGACAGACAGCACACGGGAGACCTTAGGGGTCTCCCGACATACACTAAGACAGCACAGTGGTCAGTTCTTACCTCACGGTCAGAAGCGTGTAAAACGCGCCGGCACTGGCCACACATACTAGGACCGCACACTTGAGAAGGTCTTACCTACAGAGTCAAGCCCCTTGCGGGACGCTGGCCCTCCTCACATAAACTAATCGGACGCCACACACGAAGACATACCTGTAAAGTTGTGCAGAAGAAGCGTCACGACCGGCTGTCTCTCGGAACTGGTATGAAATGAAATTGATCTTACCATACAGTTGTTCAGAGTGCAAACGTGTTTTTCGACCGACGCTTCAAGTAGAGATGCTGTCTGTGTTCGCGCTTAGCGCGTCTTGTCTAGCACGTCTTCTAACCTGTGGAACAGAAGAGCGACCATGTTGAAGTTTCAGAACACAAACCTGTACAGTAATCATAGAAATCAGATGAAAGACAACGCATGTCTTCAACAAGTACTCACCGCAAATTGTTGGCAGCTCGGCAGACCAGAATCGTCTTTAGCGCTCGAGTCATAACTGTCTAGCACGTCTTCTAACCTGTGGAACAGAAGAGCGACCATGTTGAAGTTTCAGAACACAAACCTGTACAGTAATCATAGAAATCAGATGAAAGACAACGCATGTCTTCAACAAGTACTCACCGCAAATTGTTGGTAGCTCGGCAGACCAGAATCGTCTTTATTGTTCGAGTCATAACTGTCTAGCACGTCTTCTAACCTGTGGAACAGAAAAGCGACCATGTTGAAGTTTCAGAACACAAACCAATACAGTAATCATACAAATCGGATGAAAGCCAACGCATGTCTTCAACAAGTACTCACCGCAAATTGTTGGCAGCTCGGCAGACCAAGTCGTCTTTAGCGCTCGAGTCATAACTGTCTAGCACGTCTTCTAACCTATGGAACAGAAGAGCGACCATGTTGAAGTTTCAGAACACAAAGCAGTACAGTAATCATACAAATCGGATGACAGCCAACGCATGTCTTCAACATGTACTCACCGCAAATTGTTGGTAGCTCGGCAGACCAGAATCGTCTTTAGTGTTCGAGTCATAACTCTCTAGCACGTTTTCTAACCTGTGGAACAGAAAAGCGACCATGTTGAAGTTTCAGAACACAAACCAATACAGTAATCATAGCAATCGGATGAAAGCCAACGCATGTCTTCAACAAGTACTCACCGCAAATTGTTGGCAGCTCGGCAGACCACATAGTCGTCTTCAGCGCTCGAGTCATAACCGTCTTATTTCGCATGCTGATTGTTAGCCGCCACATCGCTTGCTCACTTCTGAAACATACACAACTACAGGCCATTACAATTAGAACTTACTAGGCTACAGCGGCGCTCTTCTCAAACGGATATAACCACACCTTCGAACGGTTTATGTACTCTCCTAGATATATATATTAAATCAGACTCGTTCTCGAGCGCCTTCGCAGCGGAAGTGTGCATCTTAGTGTGATGTCACATATCATATATCAACAATGCAGCCGAACATTTGGAGAATGCCGAATATTTTTAAAAAAATTGAATTTTTGTGTCTCTAAATAAATATAAGCAATGTTCACATGCGTTCTAGAATTAGAAAGCGATTGCGCATTACCTTTCTGCAGCACTTGAGATGTTGATCGGCGTCTGTCCTTCGGCACCGCGCTGCATCATGGGTGCACAGTGGTGAACTGGAGACCTGTAAAAACACCTCAATAATGTTAGTAAACGTTTCTCAATCAAGAACGATAACCTAGAAAGCAACTAAAGCACTTACTTGAAAATGAAATTTGAAATCCTTCCTTGCCCGCCCACTCTTCCCACAGAAACACAAGACAGACAGCACACGGGAGACCTTAGGGGTCTTCCGACATACACTAAGACAGCACAGTGGTCAGTTCTTACCTCACGGTCAGAAGCGTGTAAAACGCGCCGGCACTGACCACACATACTAGGACCGCACACTTGAGAAGGTCTTACCTACACAGTCAAGCCCCTTGCGGGACGCTGGCCCTCCTCACAGAAACTAATCGGACGCCACACACGAAGACATACCTGTAAAGTTGTGCAGAAGAAGCGTCACGACCGGGCCCGCCTATCTCTCGGAACTGGTATGAAATGAAATTGATCTTACCATACAGTTGTTCCGAGTATAAACGTGTTGCTCGACCGACGCTTCAAGTAGAGATGCTGTCTGTGTTCGCGCTTAGCGCGTCTTGTCTACCACGTCTTCTAACCTGTGGAACAGAAGAGCGACCATGTTGAAGTTTCAGAACACAAACCAGTACAGTAATCATACCAATCGGATAAAAGCCAACGCATGTCTTCAACAAGTACTCACCGCAAATTGTTCGCAGCTCGGCAGACCAGAATCGTCTTTAGCGCTCGAGTCATAACTGTCTAGCACGTCTTCTAACCTGTGGAACAGACGAGCGACCATGTTGAAGTTTCAGAACACAAACCAGTACGGTAATCATACAAATCGGATGAAAGCCAACGCATGTCTTCAACAAGTACTCACCGCAAATTGTTGGCAGCTCGGCAGACCAATAGTCGTCTTCAGCGCTCGAGTCATAACCGTCTAGCACCTCTTCTAACCTATGGAACAGAAAAGCGACCATGTTGAAGTTTCAGAACACAAACCAGTACAGTAATCATACAAATCAGATGAAAGCCAACGCATGTCTTCAACAAGAACTCACCGCAAATTGTTGGCAGCTCGGCAGACCAATAGTCGTCTTCAGCGCTCGAGTCATAACCGTCTTATTTCGCACGCTGATTGTTAGCCGCCACATCGCTTGCTCACTTCTGAAACATACACAACTACAGGCCATTACAATTAGAACTTACTAGGCTACAGCGGCGCTCTTCTCAAACGGATATAACCACATTCGAACGGTTTATGTACTCTCCTAGATATATATTAAATCAGACTCGTTCTCGAGCGCCTTCGCAGCGGAAGTGTGCATCTTAGTGTGATGTCACATATCATATATCAACAATGCAGCCGAACGTTCGGAGAATACCGAATACATTATAAAATTTGAATTGTTGTGTCTCTAAATAAATAAAAGCAAGTTCACATGCATTCTATAATTAGAAAGCGATTGCGCATTACCTTTCTGC
Source organism: Ridgeia piscesae (assembly GCA_025642075.2). Taxonomy (NCBI): domain Eukaryota; kingdom Metazoa; phylum Annelida; class Polychaeta; order Sabellida; family Siboglinidae; genus Ridgeia; species Ridgeia piscesae. The sequence goes on along the minus strand of JAODUO010003744.1, from coordinate 15,440 downwards.
AGGACTTGAGATGTTGATCGGCGTCTGTCCTTCGACACCGCGCTGCATCATGGGTGTACAGTGGTGAACTGGAGACCTGTAAAAACACCTCAATAATGTTAGTAAACGTTTGTCAATCAAGAACGATAACCTAAAAAGCAACTAAAGCACTTACTTGAAAATGAAAGTCGAAATCCTTCCTTGCCCGCCCACTCTTCCCACATAAACACAAGACAGACAGCACACGGGAGACCTTAGGGGTCTCCCGACATACACTAAGACAGCACAGTGGTCAGTTCTTACCTCACGGTCAGAAGCGTGTAAAACGCGCCGGCACTGGCCACACATACTAGGACCGCACACTTGAGAAGGTCTTACCTACACAGTCAAGCCCCTTGCGGGACGCTGGCCCTCTTCACATAAACTAATCGGACGCCACACACGAAGACATACCTGTAAAGTTGTGCAGAAGAAGCGTCACGACCGGGCCCGCCTATCTCTCGGAACTGGTATGAAATGAAATTGATCTTACCATACAGTTGTTCAGAGTGCAAACGTGTTGCTCGACCGACGCTTCAAGTAGAGATGTTTTCTGTGTTCGCGCTTAGCGCGTCTTGTCTACCACGTCTTCTAACCTGTGGAACAGAAGAGCGACCATGTTGTAGTTTCAGAACACAAACCAGTACAGTAATCATACAAATCGGATGAAAGCCAACGCATGTCTTCAACAAGTACTAACCGCAAATTGTTGGCAGCTCGGCAGACAAGAATCGTCTTTAGCGCTCGAGTCATAACTGTCTAGCACGTCTTCTAACCCGAGGAACACAAGGGCGACCATGTTGAAGTTTCAGAACACAAACCTGTACAGTAATCATACAAATCAGATGAAAGCCAACGCATGTCTTCAACAAGTACTCACCGCAAATTGTTGGTAGCTCGGCAGACCAGAATCGTCTTTAGTGTTCGAGTCATAACTGTCTAGCACGTCTTCTAACCTGTGGAACAGAAAAGCGACCATGTTGAAGTTTCAGAACACAAACCAATACGGTAATCATACAAATCGGATGAAAGCCAACGCATGTCTTCAACAAGTACTCACCGCAAATTGTTGGCAGCTCGGCAGACCACAGTCGTCTTTAGCGCTCGAGTCATAACTGTCTAGCACGTCTTCTAACCTGTGGAACAGAAGAGCGACCATGTTGAAGTTTCAGAACACAAACCAGTACAGTAATCATACAAATCAGATGAAAGACAACGCATGTCTTCAACAAGTACTCACCGCAAATTGTTGGTAGCTCGGCAGACCAGAATCGTCTTTATTGTTCGAGTCATAACTGTCTAGCACGTCTTCTAACCTGTGGAACAGAAAAACGACCAAGTTGAAGTTTCAGAACACAAACCAATACAGTAATCATACCAATCGGATGAAAGCCAACGCATGTCTTCAACAAGTACTCACCGCAAATTGTTCGCAGCTCGGCAGACCAGAATCGTCTTTAGCGCTCGAGTCATAACTGTCTAGCACCTCTTCTAACCTATGGAACAGAAAAGCGACCATGTTGAAGTTTCAGAACACAAACCAGTACAGTAATCATACAAATCAGATGAAAGCCAACGCATGTCTTCAACAAGAACTCACCGCAAATTGTTGGCAGCTCGGCAGACCACATAGTCGTCTTCAGCGCTCGAGTCATAACCGTCTTATTTCGCACGCTGATTGTTAGCCACCCCATCGCTTGCTCACTTCTGAAACATACACAACTACAGGCCATTACAATTAGAACTTACTAGGCTACAGCGGCGCTCTTCTCAAACGGATATAACCACACCTTCGAACGGTTTATGTACTCTCCTAGATATATATATTAAATCAGACTCGTTCTCGAGCGCCTTCGCAGCGGAAGTGTGCATCTTAGTGTGATGTCACATATCATATATCAACAATGCAGCCGAACATTTGGAGAATGCCGAATATTTTAAAAAAATTGAATTTTTGTGTCTCTAAATAAATATAAGCAATGTTCACATGCGTTCTAGAATTAGAAAGCGATTGCGCATTACCTTTCTGCAGGACTTGAGATGTTGATCGGCGTCTGTCCTTCGGCACCGCGCTGCATCATGGGTGCACAGTGGTGAACTGGAGACCTGTAAAAACACCTCAATAATGTTAGTAAACGTTTGTCAATCAAGAACGATAACCTAAAAAGCAACTAAAGCACTTACTTGAAAATGAAAGTCGAAATCCTTCCTTGCCCGCCCACTCTTCCCACATAAACACAAGACAGACAGCACACGGGAGACCTTAGGGGTCTCCCGACATACACTAAGACAGCACAGTGGTCAGTTCTTACCTCACGGTCAGAAGCGTGTAAAACGCGCCGGCAATGACCACACAAACTAGGACCGCACACTTGAGAAGGTCTTACCTACACAGTCAAGCCCCTTGCGGGACGCTGGCCCTCCTCACAGAAACTAATCGGACGCCACACACGAAGACATACCTGTAAAGTTGTGCAGAAGAAGCGTCACGACCGGGCCCGCCTATCTCTCGGAACTGGTATGAAATGAAATTGATCTTACCATACAGTTGTTCAGAGTGCAAACGTGTTGCTCGACCGACGCTTCAAGTAGAGATGTTGTCTGTGTTCGCGCTTAGCGCGTCTTGTCTACCACGTCTTCTAACCTGTGGAACAGAAGAGCGACCATGTTGTAGTTTCAGAACACAAACCAGTACAGTAATCATACAAATCGGATGAAAGCCAACGCATGTCTTCAACAAGTACTAACCGCAAATTGTTGGCAGCTCGGCAGACCAGAGTCGTCTTTAGCGCTCGAGTCATAACTGTCTAGCACGTCTTCTAACCCGAGGAACACAAGGGCGACCATGTTGAAGTTTCAGAACACAAACCTGTACAGTAATCATACAAATCAGATGAAAGCCAACGCATGTCTTCAACAAGTACTCACCGCAAATTGTTGGTAGCTCGGCAGACCAGAATCGTCTTTAGTGTTCGAGTCATAACTGTCTAGCACGTCTTCTAACCTGTGGAACAGAAAAGCGACCATGTTGAAGTTTCAGAACACAAACCAATACAGTAATCATACAAATCGGATGAAAGCCAACGCATGTCTTCAACAAGTACTCACCGCAAATTGTTGGCAGCTCGGCAGACCAGAGTCGTCTTTAGCGCTCGAGTCATAACTGTCTAGCACGTCTTCTAACCTGTGGAACAGAAAAGCGACCATGTTGAAGTTTCAGAACACAAAGCAGTACAGTAATCATACAAATCGGATGACAGCCAACGCATGTCTTCAACATGTACTCACCGCAAATTGTTGGTAGCTCGGCAGACCAGAATCGTCTTTAGTGTTCGAGTCATAACTCTCTAGCACGTTTTCTAACCTGTGGAACAGAAAAGCGACCATGTTGAAGTTTCAGAACACAAACCAATACAGTAATCATAGCAATCGGATGAAAGCCAACGCATGTCTTCAACAAGTACTCACCGCAAATTGTTGGCAGCTCGGCAGACCACATAGTCGTCTTCAGCGCTCGAGTCATAACCGTCTTATTTCGCACGCTGATTGTTAGCCGCCACATCGCTTGCTCACTACTGAAACATACACAACTACAGGCCATTACAATTAGAACTTACTAGGCTACAGCAGCGCTCTTCTCAAACGGATATCACCACACCTTCGAACGGTTTATGTACTCTCCTAGATATATATATTAAATCAGACTCGTTCTCGAGCGCCTTCGCAGCGGAAGTGTGCATCTTAGTGTGATGTCACATATCATATATCAACAATGCAGCCGAACATTTGGAGAATGCCGAATATTTTTAAAAAAATTGAATTTTTGTGTCTCTAAATAAATATAAGCAATGTTCACATGCGTTCTAGAATTAGAAAGCGATTGCGCATTACCTTTCTGCAGCACTTGAGATGTTGATCGGCGTCTGTCCTTCGGCACCGCGCTGCATCATGGGTGCACAGTGGTGAACTGGAGACCTGTAAAAACACCTCAATAATGTTAGTAAACGTTTCTCAATCAAGAACGATAACCTAAAAAGCAACTAAAGCACTTACTTGAAAATGAAAGTCGAAATCCTTCCTTGCCCGCCCACTCTTCCCACAGAAACAGACAGCACACGGGAAACCTTATGGGTCTCCCGACATACACTAAGACAGCACAGTGGTCAGTTCTTATTTCACGGTCAGAAGCGTGTAAAACGCGCCGGCACTGACCACACAAACTAGGACCGCACACTTGAGAAGGTCTTACCTACACAGTCAAGCCCCTTGCGGGACGCTGGCCCTCCTCACAGAAACTAATCGGACGCCACACACGAAGACATACCTGTAAAGTTGTGCAGAAGAAGCGTCACGACCGGCTGTCTCTCGGAACTGGTATGAAATGAAATTGATCTTACCATACAGTTGTTCAGAGTGCAAACGTGTTGCTCGACCGACGCTTCAAGTAGAGATGCTGTCTGTGTTCGCGCTTAGCGCGTCTTGTCTAGCACGTCTTCTAACCTGTGGAACAGAAGAGCGACCATGTTGAAGTTTCAGAACACAAACCAGTACAGTAATCATACCAATCGGATGAAAGCCAACGCATGTCTTCAACAAGTACTCACCGCAAATTGTTCGCAGCTCGGCAGACCAGAATCGTCTTTAGTGTTCGAGTCATAACTGTCTAGCACGTCTTCTAACCTGTGGAACAGACGAGCGACCATGTTGAAGTTTCAGAACACAAACCAGTACAGTAATCATACAAATCGGATGAAAGCCAACGCATGTCTTCAACAAGTACTCACCGCAAATTGTTGGCAGCTCGGCAGACCAGAGTCGTCGTTAGCGCTCGAGTTATAACTGTCTAGCACCTCTTCTAACCTATGGAACAGAAAAGCGACCATGTTGAAGTTTCAGAACACAAACCAGTACAGTAATCATACAAATCAGATGAAAGCCAACGCATGTCTTCAACAAGAACTCACCGCAAATTGTTGGTAGCTCGGCAGACCAATAGTCGTCTTCAGCGCTCGAGTCATAACCGTCTTATTTCGCACGCTGATTGTTAGCCGCCACATCGCTTGCTCACTACTGAAACATACACAACTACAGGCCATTACAATTAGAACTTACTAGGCTACAGCGGCGCTCTTCTCAAACGGATATAACCACACCTTCGAACGGTTTATGTACTCTCCTAGATATATATTAAATCAGACTCGTTCTCGAGCGCCTTCGCAGCGGAAGTGTGCATCTTAGTGTGATGTCACATATCATATATCAACAATGCAGCCGAACGTTTGGAGAATGCCGAATATTTTATAAAATTTGAATTGTTGTGTCTCTAAATAAATAAAAGCAAGTTCACATGCATTCTATAATTAGAAAGCGATTGCGCATTACCTTTCTGCAGGACTTGAGATGTTGATCGGCGTCTGTCCTTCGACACCGCGCTGCATCATGGGTGTACAGTGGTGAACTGGAGACCTGTAAAAACACCTCAATAATGTTAGTAAACGTTTGTCAATCAAGAACGATAACCTAAAAAGCAACTAAAGCACTTACTTGAAAATGAAAGTCGAAATCCTTCCTTGCCCGCCCACTCTTCCCACAGAAACACAAGACAGACAGCACACGGGAGACCTTAGGGGTCTCCCGACATACACTAAGACAGCACAGTGGTCAGTTCTTACCTCACGGTCAGAAGCGTGTAAAACGCGCCGGCACTCACAAACTAGGACCGCACACTTGAGAAGGTCTTACCTACACAGTCAAGCCCCTTGCGGGACGCTGGCCCTCTTCACATAAACTAATCGGACGCCACACACGAAGACATACCTGTAAAGTTGTGCAGAAGAAGCGTCACGACCGGGCCCGCCTATCTCTCGGAACTGGTATGAAATGAAATTGATCTTACCATACAGTTGTTCAGAGTGCAAACGTGTTGCTCGACCGACGCTTCAAGTAGAGATGTTGTCTGTGTTCGCGCTTAGCGCGTCTTGTCTACCACGTCTTCTAACCTGTGGAACAGAAGAGCGACCATGTTGTAGTTTCAGAACACAAACCAGTACAGTAATCATACAAATCGGATGAAAGCCAACGCATGTCTTCAACAAGTACTAACCGCAAATTGTTGGCAGCTCGGCAGACCAGAGTCGTCTTTAGCGCTCGAGTCATAACTGTCTAGCACGTCTTCTAACCCGAGGAACACAAGGGCGACCATGTTGAAGTTTCAGAACACAAACCTGTACAGTAATCATACAAATCAGATGAAAGCCAACGCATGTCTTCAACAAGTACTCACCGCAAATTGTTGGTAGCTCGGCAGACCAGAATCGTCTTTAGTGTTCGAGTCATAACTGTCTAGCACGTCTTCTAACCTGTGGAACAGAAAAGCGACCATGTTGAAGTTTCAGAACACAAACCAATACAGTAATCATACAAATCGGATGAAAGCCAACGCATGTCTTCAACAAGTACTCACCGCAAATTGTTGGCAGCTCGGCAGACCACAGTCGTCTTTAGCGCTCGAGTCATAACTGTCTAGCACGTCTTCTAACCTATGGAACAGAAGAGCGACCATGTTGAAGTTTCAGAACACAAAGCAGTACAGTAATCATACAAATCGGATGACAGCCAACGCATGTCTTCAACATGTACTCACCGCAAATTGTTGGTAGCTCGGCAGACCAGAATCGTCTTTAGTGTTCGAGTCATAACTCTCTAGCACGTTTTCTAACCTGTGGAACAGAAAAGCGACCATGTTGAAGTTTCAGAACACAAACCAGTACAGTAATCATACCAATCGGATGAAAGCCAACGCATGTCTTCAACAAGTACTCACCGCAAATTGTTCGCAGCTCGGCAGACCAGAGTCGTCTTTTGCGCTCGAGTCATAACTGTGTAGCACCTCTTCTAACCTATGGAACAGAAAAGCGACCATGTTGAAGTTTCAGAACACAAACCAGTACAGTAATCATACAAATCAGATGAAAGCCAACGCATGTCTTCAACAAGAACTCACCGCAAATTGTTGGCAGCTCGGCAGACCACATAGTCGTCTTCAGCGCTCGAGTCATAACCGTCTTATTTCGCACGCTGATTGTTAGCCGCCCCATCGCTTGCTCACTTCTGAAACATACACAACTACAGGCCATTACAATTAGAACTTACTAGGCTACAGCAGCGCTCTTCTCAAACGGATATAACCACACCTTCGAACGGTTTATGTACTCTCCTAGATATATATTAAATCAGACTCGTTCTCGAGCGCCTTCGCAGCGGAAGTGTGCATCTTAGTGTGATGTCACATATCATATATCAACAATGCAGCCGAACATTTGGAGAATGCCGAATATTTTATAAAATTTGAATTTTTGTGTCTCTAAATAAATATAAGCAATGTTCACATGCGTTCTAGAATTAGAAAGCGATTGCGCATTACCTTTCTGCAGCACTTGAGATGTTGATCGGCGTCTGTCCTTCGGCACCGCGCTGCATCATGGGTGTACAGTGGTGAACTGGAGACCTGTAAAAACACCTCAATAATGTTAGTAAACGTTTGTCAATCAAGAACGATAACCTAAAAAGCAACTAAAGCACTTACTTGAAAATGAAAGTCGAAATCCTTCCTTGCCCGCCCACTCTTCCCACATAAACACAAGACAGACAGCACACGGGAGACCTTAGGGGTCTCCCGACATACACTAAGACAGCACAGTGGTCAGTTCTTACCTCACGGTCAGAAGCGTGTAAAACGCGCCGGCACTGGCCACACATACTAGGACCGCACACTTGAGAAGGTCTTACCTACACAGTCAAGCCCCTTGCGGGACGCTGGCCCTCCTCACATAAACTAATCGGACGCCACACACGAAGACATACCTGTAAAGTTGTGCAGAAGAAGCGTCACGACCGGCTATCTCTCGGAACTGGTATGAAATGAAATTGATCTTACCATACAGTTGTTCAGAGTGCAAACGTGTTGCTCGACCGACGCTTCAAGTAGAGATGCTGCCTGTGTTCGCGCTTAGCGCGTCTTGTCTAGCACGTCTTCTAACCTGTGGAACAGAAGAGCGACCATGTTGAAGTTTCAGAACACAAACCAGTACAGTAATCATACAAATCGGATGAAAGCCAACGCATGTCTTCAACAAGTACTCACCGCAAATTGTTGGCAGCTCGGCAGACCAGAGTCGTCTTTAGCGCTCGAGTCATAACTGTCTAGCACGTCTTCTAACCCGAGGAACACAAGGGCGACCATGTTGAAGTTTCAGAACACAAACCTGTACAGTAATCATACAAATCAGATGAAAGCCAACGCATGTCTTCAACAAGTACTCACCGCAAATTGTTGGTAGCTCGGCAGACCAGAATCGTCTTTAGTGTTCGAGTCATAACTGTCTAGCACGTCTTCTAACCTGTGGAACAGAAAAGCGACCATGTTGAAGTTTCAGAACACAAACCAATACAGTAATCATTCAAATCGGATGAAAGCCAACGCATGTCTTCAACAAGTACTCACCGCAAATTGTTGGCAGCTCGGCAGACCAGAGTCGTCTTTAGCGCTCGAGTCATAACTGTCTAGCACGTCTTCTAACCTATGGAACAGAAGAGCGACCATGTTGAAGTTTCAGAACACAAAGCAGTACAGTAATCATACAAATCGGATGACAGCCAACGCATGTCTTCAACATGTACTCACCGCAAATTGTTGGTAGCTCGGCAGACCAGAATCGTCTTTAGTGTTCGAGTCATAACTCTCTAGCACGTTTTCTAACCTGTGGAACAGAAAAGCGACCATGTTGAAGTTTCAGAACACAAACCAATACAGTAATCATACAAATCGGATGAAAGCCAACGCATGTCTTCAACAAGTACTCACCGCAAATTGTTGGCAGCTCGGCAGACCACATAGTCGTCTTCAGCGCTCGAGTCATAACCGTCTTATTTCGCACGCTGATTGTTAGCCGCCACATCGCTTGCTCACTACTGAAACATACACAACTACAGGCCATTACAATTAGAACTTACTAGGCTACAGCAGCGCTCTTCTCAAACGGATATCACCACACCTTCGAACGGTTTATGTACTCTCCTAGATATATATATTAAATCAGACTCGTTCTCGAGCGCCTTCGCAGCGGAAGTGTGCATCTTAGTGTGATGTCACATATCATATATCAACAATGCAGCCGAACATTTGGAGAATGCCGAATATTTTAAAAAATTGAATTTTTGTGTCTCTAAATAAATATAAGCAATGTTCACATGCATTCTAGAATTAGAAAGCGATTGCGCATTACCTTTCTGTAGGACTTGAGATGTTGATCGGCGTCTGTCCATCGGCACCGCGCTGCATCATGGGCGCACAGTGGTGAACCGGAGACCTGTAAAAACACCTCAATAATGTTAGTAAACGTTTGACAATCAAGAAAGATAACCTAAAAAGCAACTGAAGCACTTACTTGAAAATGAAAGTCGAAATCCTTCCTTGCCCGCCCACTCTTCCCACAGAAACACAAGACAGACAGCACACGGGAAACCTTATGGGTCTCCCGACATACACTAAGACAGCACAGTGGTCAGTTCTTACCTCACGGTCAGAAGCGTAGAAAACGCGCCGGCAATGACCACACAAACTAGGACCGCACACTTGAGAAGGTCTTACCTACACAGTCAAGCCCCTTGCGGGACGCTGGCCCTCCTCACATAAACTAATCGGACGCCACATACGAAGACATACCTGTAAAGTTGTGTGCAGAAGAAGCGTCACGACCGGCTGTCTCTCGGAACTGGTACGAAACGAAAGTGATCTTACCATACAGTTGTTCAGAGTGCAAGAGCGTTGCTCTACCGACGCTTGAAGTAGAGGTGCTGTCCGCGTTCCCTTTTTAGGTTTTTGCCCTGGGGAAAAAAAAGGGGACCTTTAAGTTTCGAAAAAAAAAAGTTGGTTCATCCGGGGCCCCCGTTTTCAACGTCTACCGTTGGGAGCTGGAACCAAAGGTGCTTTTCGCTCCATCATAATGCTCAGTCTTTTTAAAGGGGAACCTTTAAATTTGCAAAACCGTACTAAAAAAAAAATTAAAAGGTGTTTAAAAAGCTCCCGGTTTTTTCACTGGCGCCCATATGCCAGCCCCGGTTTCCCGTTTTTTTGCCCCAGACCCCCCAAGTTCCCATTTAAAACTTGGCCTTTTAAAATTTATTTTTAAAGGAAAACCCAATTCAATTTATGTATTCCCCGTATTTTTCGACCTTTCCCGGCCCCTTGGGGGAATGTGTTTTGTGTGACGTCACACTAAATCAAAAATCGCCGAACGTTGGGAAAAACCAAATCATTTAAAATTTAATTTTGGAAATAAAAAAAACGTTCAATGTTTAGTTAGAAAGGGGCGCTTACCCTGTAGGTTTAATTTTATGGCCTGTATGGAGGTTCAGGGGCAAGGGTGCCGGGCCTTAAAAACACCTCAATAAGTTAGTAAATTTTGACAACAAAAAAGTCCAAAAAACAATAACCCTTCAAAAATAAAGCGTTTTTGGACCCCCCAAGCCGCGAAGCCCCGGGAAACCTTATGGGTCTCCCGACTACACAAGCGGGGGAGTTCTTTTAAAAGGGAAAAAGCGGGCTAAAAAATCCGAATTGAAAATTTCCCTGTCCCCCCTTGGGGGGGGTTCCCCCTAAACTTCAACATGGCTCCTGTAAAGGTTAGAAAAACGTCAGCCCGGTTTCTGGGCTGGACGAAAAAAGGATTTTACCATCAGGCAATGCGAGCTTCTCTCCCCCTTAAGAAAGGGTCTTCGTTTTGGTTGGCGTCGTTGGGTTTCTGTGGGAAAAGGGCCCAGGGTTTCCCAAAAGGGTTTACTGGAGAAGAACCTTTTTAAAAAGTTCCCGGTTTTTCCTAGGGTTTTTTTTTGCCCGGCGGTTTTCTACCGCTTCTAACCTGGGAAAGAACGACCATGTTGAAGTTTCGAAACCCATAAGTTCCCGGGGGCCCCCTGTTTTGCTGTTGTTTCGTGGGAAAAGTGGCGGGCAAAGAAGGATTTTCCGACTTTCCATTTTCAAAAAAGGGCCCTTAAAATTGCTTTAGGAAACCCCTTTTCAAAGGGTAAAACCCAATTAAAGGTTTTTACTCTCCGTTTAAAAAAACTTTTCCGGCCCTTGCGGCGGGGTGCCATGGACGCCCATCACATTAAAAATCACCGAAGTTAAATCCAATCTTTAAAAAATTTAAATTTGTTGTGAAATTGCTTTTTTTAAAATTAGAACACCAAAAATTAAAATTTTTATAATGTTTCGGTTTCCCCGAACCGGCTGCATTGGAATGTGAGGGACGTACACTAAATGAACTTCCGCCGCAAGGCCTCGAGAACGATCTGATTTAAAAACGGGAGAGACAAAACCGTTCGAAGGGGGGTTTATACCCTTTTTGAGAAGAGCGCCGCTGTAGCCTAGAAGTTCTAAGTAAGGCCTGAGTTGTTATTTTCAGAATGAGCAACGATGTGGCGGCTAACAATCGCGTGCGAAATAAACGGTTAGATCGAGCGTAAAGACGCTTGGGTCTGCGGTGCCAACTTTGCTGATTTTCTTTTTGAAGAAGCGTTGGTTTAAAACCATTTGTATTTTACTGTACGGTTTGTTTCCCAAAAATTTCAAATGGTCGCCCTGGGGGGCGCGGAACCCAAAAAAGACAGCACCCTACTTCAACTCGGTAAAGCAACCTCTTCACTCGAAAATTTTGGTAAGACATTTCGTTTCGCCAGTTCCGGGAAGCACCTGGACGCTTCTTCTGCACAAACTTTAAAATAGCTTCGTTGGGCGTCCGATTAGTTTTGTGGGGAGGGCCAGCGCCCGGGGGTTGACTGTGTAGGTAAACCTTCTCAAGTTCGGTCCTATTTGTGTGGTCATTCCCGGCCGTTTTCACGCTTCTGACCTGGGGTAAGAACTGACCACTGTGCTGTCTTAGTGTATGTCGGGAGACCCATAAGGTTTCCCGTTGGCGCTTTGTTTCTGTGGGAAGAGTGGGCGGGCAAGGAAGGATTTCGACTTTCATTTTCAAGTAAGTGCTTCGTTGCTTTTTAGGTTTCTTTCTTGTTTGAAAAGGGGTTTTTGGGGGGGGACAGAGCCTCCTTCGCCAGGGGTTCCCAAATTTTCTTTTTTGTCATGTGAATTTCTTTTTTTATTTAGAGACAAACAATTAATTTTTAAAATTATTGGTATTCTCCAAACGTTCGGCCTTTTGATATGTGATGGGACGTCCACTAAGTGCCCCTTTCCGCCGCGGGCCTCGAGAACGAGCTAATTAATATATATCTAGAAGTATTAAACCGTTCGAAGGTGTGGTTTTTCCCGGGGGGGGTTTGAAGAAAAGGTAGTTGTGTATGTTTCAGAAGTGAGCAAGCGATGTGGCGGCAAACAATCAGCGTGCGAAATAAACGGTTATGACTCGAGCGCTAAGACGACTTTGGTCTCCCGAGTGCCAAAAATTTTGCGGTGAGTCTTGTTGAAGACAGGGTTTTTGTTTCATCCGATTTTTTGTTCGAAAAACTTCAACATGGTCGCTCTCTGTTCCACGGGTTTAGAAGACGTGCTAGACGAATTTTGGGGGGTTGGTCTGCCGAGCTGCCAACAATTTGCGGTGAGTCTTGTTGAAGACATGCGTTGGCTGTCATCCGATTTGTATGATTACCGAACTGGTTTGTGTTCTGAAACTTCAACATGGTCGCTCTTCTGTTCCACAGGTTTAGAAAGACCCCCCCCCCTCTTTCCCCAACCCTTTTGAAACAACTGTAGGTAAGATCATTTCGTTTCGTACCAGTTCCGAGAGACAGCCGGTCGTGACGCTTCTTCTGCACACAACTTTACAGGTATGTCTTCGTATGTGGCGTCCGATTAGTTTATGTGAGGAGGGCCAGGTGCAAGGGGCTTGACTGTTATAAGACCTTCTCAAGTGTGCGGTTAGTTTTTGGTATTCCGGGGTTTTCTACGTTCTGACCGTGAGGTAAGAACTACCACTTGCTGTTTATGTATGTCGGGGACCCATAAGGTTTCCCGTGTGTGTCTGTTTGTGTTTTGGGGGGGAAGAAGGGGCGGGGGGGTTTGTTTTTTTAAAAACAGGTTCCCGGTTTCAAACCCACTTTGTGCGCCCATGTGCAGCGCGGTGGATGGACAGACGCCGATCAACATCTCAAGTCCTACAGAAAGGTAATGCGCAATCGCTTTCTAATTCTAGAATGCATGTGAACTTGCTTTTATTTATTTAGAGACACAACAATTCAAATTTTATAATGTATTCGGTATTCTCCGAACGTTCGGCTGCTTGTTGTAGTGATGTGTGCGTCCATGTGCCATTCCGCCGCGAAGGCCTCGAGAACGAGTCTGATTTTAAAAATTTAATTTTATACCCTTTGGAAAAGGGGGTTACCTAAAGTTCGAAGGTGTGTTTTATGTTTAAAAGGGAGCGCGTGTGGCCTAAAAAGGTCGAAATAAGACGGTTATGACTCGAGCGCTGAAGACGACTATGTGGTCTGCCGAGCTGACAACAATTTGCGGTGAGTTCTTGTTGAAGACATGCGTTGGCTTTCATCCGATTTGTATGATTACTGTACTGGTTTGTGTTCTGAAACTTCAACATGGTCGCTCGTCTGTTCCACAGGTTAGAAGACGTGCTAGACAGTTATGACTCGCTCGAGCGCAAAAGACGACTCTGGTCTGCCGAGCTGCCAACAATTTGCGGTGAGTACTTGTTGAAGACATGCGTTGGCTGTCATCCGATTTGTATGATTACCGAACTGGTTTGTGTTCTGAAACTTCAACATGGTCGCTCTTCTGTTCCACAGGTCAGAAGACGTGCTAGACAAGACGCGCTAAGCGCGAACACAGACAGCACCTCTACTTCAAGCGTCGGTAGAGCAACACTCTTGCACTCTGAACAACTGTATGGTAAGATCACTTTCGTTTCGTACCAGTTCCGAGAGACAGCCGGTCGTGACGCTTCTTCTGCACACAACTTTACAGGTATGTCTTCGTATGTGGCGTCCGATTAGTTTATGTGAGGAGGGCCAGCGTCCCGCAAGGGGCTTGACTGTGTAGGTAAGACCTTCTCAAGTGTGCGGTCCTAGTTTGTGTGGTCATTGGGGGTTTTTGGGGGGGGGGCCCCAAAGGGGGGGGGGGAAGGGGGGGGGGAAAATTTCGACTTTCATTTTCAAGTAAGTGCTTCAGTTGCTTTTTAGGTTATCTTTCTTGATTGTCAAACGTTTACTAACATTATTGAGGTGTTTTTACAGGTCTCCGGTTCACCACTGTGCGCCCATGATGCAGCGCGGTGCCGATGGACAGACGCCGATCAACATCTCAAGTCCTACAGAAAGGTAATGCGCAATCGCTTTCTAATTCTAGAATGCATGTGAACTTGCTTTTATTTATTTAGAGACACAACAATTCAAATTTTATAATGTATTCGGTATTCTCCGAACGTTCGGCTGCATTGTTGATATGTGATGTGTGACGTCACACTAAGATGCACACTTCCGCCGCGAAGGCGCTCGAGAACGAGTCTGATTTAATATATATCTAGGAGAGTACATAAACCGTTCGAAGGTGTGGTTATATCCGTTTGAGAAGAGCGCCGCTGTAGCCTAGTAAGTTCTAATTGTAATGGCCTGTAGTTGTGTATGTTTCAGAAGTGAGCAAGCGATGTGGCGGCTAACAATCAGCGTGCGAAATAAGACGGTTATGACTCGAGCGCTGAAGACGACTATGTGGTCTGCCGAGCTGACAACAATTTGCGGTGAGTTCTTGTTGAAGACATGCGTTGGCTTTCATCCGATTTGTATGATTACTGTACTGGTTTGTGTTCTGAAACTTCAACATGGTCGCTCGTCTGTTCCACAGGTTAGAAGACGTGCTAGACAGTTATGACTCGCTCGAGCGCAAAAGACGACTCTGGTCTGCCGAGCTGCCAACAATTTGCGGTGAGTACTTGTTGAAGACATGCGTTGGCTGTCATCCGATTTGTATGATTCCCGAACTGGTTTGTGTTCTGAAACTTCAACATGGTCGCTCTTCTGTTCCACAGGTCAGAAGACGTGCTAGACAAGACGCGCTAAGCGCGAACACAGACAGCACCTCTACTTCAAGCGTCGGTAGAGCAACGCTCTTGCACTCTGAACAACTGTATGGTAAGATCACTTTCGTTTCGTACCAGTTCCGAGAGACAGCCGGTCGTGACGCTTCTTCTGCACACAACTTTACAGGTATGTCTTCGTATGTGGCGTCCGATTTTTTTTCCCTTTCTTGATTTTTTTCCCAAACGTTTCCCTAAAAAACCCCCAATTAGGGGGGGGAAAAGGGGTTTTTTTTTTTGGGTTTTTTAAACCAAAAGGTTTCCTTTCCGGTTTCACCCACCTTTTTTGGGTGCGGCCCCAAGGGGAGGGCAGCGCGGTGC
>JAODUO010003743.1:0-11281 GCA_025642075.2 Ridgeia piscesae | reverse complement strand
GAAACCGAAAAGCACACAACGCTGTTTTTAAAAAAAAAAAATTTTCAAAAATTTGAAGATCCCCCAAAAACCCAACAATAATTTTTCCCATTTAACGAATGGCAACCCTGCATCGAAACACATTAAATACACATCAGATTCTAGGCCACACACCTTTTTAAAATTTTTAACGCTTTGTACCGGTCCGATATTAAACCCAACAAAATTTCAAATTTAATTTAATACATTTTAGCATAATATAAAAACCAACACAAAAGAGGAAATCATATTTAATCCCCCCCAAAACCCAAAAACTTCTACTTCCCCTAAAACAACTAGACCCCCCCAAACCCCCCAAATTCGCACCTACTTTACCGTCAGGAATGGGGCTTCAAATAAAATATTAAAAAAATAAACTAAAATTCAAACAACAAAATTACAAAACCCAATGAAAAATTCTTAAATAAATTAAAATTAACTCATATTTCATAAATTTCACTCCCAATACCAAATGAAAAGCATGAATAAAAGCTTTAACACGTTTTCCCCTTCTTTGTAACAAAATTTATAAAAGCAATAAAAATTTGATTATATTTATTTTTAAATTTCTTTCATTTTCCATGTTTAAAGAAAGGAAAAGGCAAAAATTTATTTATTTTTTATAAACCAAATATAAAAATTTTTTAAAATGTTTTAAATAAAAATAAAACAATATTGTATTAAAAAATAATAAATATATAATTAACAAAAATTATTTAAGTAGTTAAATTATTTTAAATATTAAAAACTTTAAAGTTGGTTAAATAATAATTAAACTTGGTTTTATTTATGCGAAACACTAACGATGGTATTAAATAAATGAATGGAAAAATTGGTAAGCGAATAAAAAATTTTATGTTTTGATTTAAAAGCGATGTTTCAAATGTGGGGTTTGTGCCTTCTGATCCCGAGTTGGTTGAAAGTGAATCCCCCCGGGAGGGGTTCAATTTGATTAGCTTGACCCAAAGGTGTTTTCTATTAACTTTGAGGGGGAAAATGGGAGAAAAATGAAAAAAAGGGGCTGGGAGTTTACAAGCACCTTTTTTGGTGCCATAAAACCTTTTCCCTTTCCCGACAAATATAAAAAACCCGCTCTTTTAAATTTGTGTAAACCCGATAGCCTTTTAAAAAACCGGGTAATCTGCATTTGCGTTCAACACGCCTGCTCCATAACCGCGCAATCAATGAACACTGATAAAAACATGCTGCGGTAAAGCGCGGGATGTTTCAATTTCTTAGCCGGAACTTACGATGGAAAAGACGTGATCCGAACGTAATAATCCTACAAAATAAATCGCGATAATCACGACCGGATATTTAAAATAAGCGTGACTCGCCGATCCCGTTAGGATTGTCGGCGTAAGAGCTATTTTCAGCTCCTTGAGCAGGATAATCGTTGTTCTCTGAAATTACGGATTCGGTTCTGATGTCCGTTATCAGCCTGTCAGCAAGTGTTGATCCGGAAACAACACGATATACGTAAAGGGAACCCTTTCCCCTTTTTGGGGTTTTCTTTTTTCCCCCCTTTTTGGTACCCCCAAAACCGGGTTTTTGGGGGGAAACCCAGGAAAAAATTAAGCCCCCCACCCCCCGGCCTTTTATTGGAAATAAGCCACCTAAAAAGGAAATTTTAATAAACCCCGGGTTTAACCCCTAAATTTTCAGATTCCCCAAACCCGGGGTTTAAACCCCTTCAAATTTCAAAATACGGAATGACTGCGGTTAAAAGCTTTTCGGAATCCCAAAAACTTAAATTTAACCCCGGGTTTTTTTAAGGGAACCGAAAACCAAAAAATTTTATTGGGCCCCCATTTGTTTAAGGGGTTTTAAGGAATTGGGGAAACCCCCCGTCGAAACCAGATTCCCCGGGAACTTGCCGGTTTCCAGGTTGTTTTAAATGCAACTTAGGGGGTTTTTTGAAAACGATGAAAGGGAATTTCTAAAAAATTAAAAAAAACCTTGTTTTTAAAGGAAAAATTCCGGGGAAATTAAACATTTTTAAAATTAAACAAAGGTTTTGTTTTGGGGGAATTTTCCGGTTAAGAGGGAAAAAGTTTTTACCTTATTTTGAAAAGGTTTTCCCCACCCGGTTTAAGGGGAAAAAAAGGAAAATTTTAAAAGCGGGATTTCACCCCAATCCCCAAGGAAAATTAAATTTTTTAAAAAAAATTTTTTAAAAAAATTAATTTTAATTTTTTAAAAATTTAAAAAAATTTTAATTTAAATAAAAAATTTAAAAAATTTTAAAATTTTTAAAATTTCTTTTCATAAAATTTTAAAAAAAAAAAATTTTTTACAAAATAAATTTTTTTCCAGAAACTACATCAACGAAACAAACCCCCCTTTTTAAATAATATCTTTTTGAAATAAACAAAAATTTAAAAAAATTTTAAAAAAAAAAAAAAAGGAGGGACACCGCCACGAACCCCCCTTTGCAACCTTAATCCGGTAATAAATATTAACCTTAATTTTAAACCAAAAAAATATTTTTTTCCCCCCAAATTTACTTTTTTATTTAACCCCGGAAAATGAAAAAATTTTCCCCAGGCCAAAGTAAGGGGAAAATAAAACCTTTTTATATAAAAAAATTTAAAATTAAAATAAAAAAATTTATTATTAAATTTTAAAAAAATTATTAAATAAAAAAACCCAATTGGGAATTTATATTATTTATTTATATTTAATTTATTTTTTATTTATTTATTTATTTATTTAAATTTATTTATTTAATTTATTTATTTATTTATTTATTTATTTATTTATTTATTTATTTATTTTTTTTTTATTTATTTATTTATTTATTTATTTATTTATTTTTAATTTATTTTTTTAAAAATTTATTTTTTTTTTTTTTATTTTAAAATTTAATTATTTATTTATTTAAATTTTTTTAAAAGGGGGGGAAAAATTTAAGGGGCTGCCTTCTTTCTTGCTTTTTGGGGGTTTTTTTTTTTGGGGGGGAAGTGATTTAATTTAAATTTTAATTTTTTTTAGGTTTTTTTTTTTTTTTTTTATTGTATTAAAAAATTTTTTTTTTTTCCAAAATTGGTGCCCGGGGTTTCCGGAATGCTTAAATCCTCCTTATCGGTGGGTTTTCTCCCTTTTTTCAGGCCGGGGGTTTTTGGGGGGTTTTCTTGGGGCTCTCCTTTTCTTGGGGTTTTTTTGTCCCGGGGGGGGCCGTTTTGCGGTGGGGCCTTTTTTTCCCTTGGGGCCGCCAAGGTTTTTTAATGGGCGTCCGGGGGGAAAAATTAAATGAAATTTTTCGCATTGGGGCCCGGTTTGGAAAAACCCATAAAATAAAAATGATACAGTGAAACCCCCAATTTGGAAATAAGCGTTTTTAGTGCATTGGCCCCGTTTTCATCAAAAAGATGTTTCCCAAATTTCAAACAAACCCAA
This sequence comes from Ridgeia piscesae, assembly GCA_025642075.2. Classification (NCBI taxonomy): domain Eukaryota; kingdom Metazoa; phylum Annelida; class Polychaeta; order Sabellida; family Siboglinidae; genus Ridgeia; species Ridgeia piscesae. Next base: position 7,864 of record JAODUO010003743.1, on the reverse strand, counting down.
CCCGAATTTGGTTAAAAAGCATCGCATTCAGCTTTTGTGCGGGGAGTTGCCCGGTTTTATGTGAAAAAATTTTATTGGTATGTATTTTAATATTTTTATGTTAAAATTTTAATTGAAAATGTGTTTGGAAATTTTGAAAATTTGTATTTTTAAAAGGAATTTGAAATGTTATTGTATTTAGGTTGGGTTGTTTTATTATTTTGTTGGGTTTGTAGGGGTTGTGGTGTTTTAAAAATTTAAAAAAGGGGTGTTTTTTTAAATTTTAAAGTTATTTAAATTTTTTGTGTGTCTGTGTCTGTGTTTTTTGTTGTTTGTGGGGGTGGTTGTTGTGTTTTGTGTTGTTGTAGGGAATTGAGTTATGTTATGGGGTTAAAAATGTTTTTGGGTGGGTGTGGGTTGGGGGGTTGGGGGTGGGGGGGTTTGGGGTGGGTTGTTGGTGGGGTTGTGTGGATGGAAAATTGGGTTTGAAAAATTAGTTTTTTTGGTTTGTTTGTTTTTTTGGTGGGGGGTTTGGGTTTTAAATGGGGCCCGGTGGGGTGGGTTTGGTGTGTGGGTGGGTGTGTTGTGGGGGGTGTTGGTTGTTGGTGTGGGGGTGGGTTTTGTTGTTGTTTGGTGTGTTGTTGTGTTTGTTTTTTTTCCCCCCCTTGGTTTTTTGGGGGTGTTGTTTGGGTTGTTTTGGGGTTTTTTGGGGTGTTGTGTTGGGGGGTTGTGGTGGGTGTGGGGGGAAAAAAAAAAAAAAAAAAAAAAAAAAAAAAAACACACACACACACACACACACACACACACACACACACACACACACACACACACACACACACACACACACACAACACACACACACAAAAAAAACCCCAAAAAAAAATAATATAAAAACACACACACACACACACACAACACACACACACACACACACACACACACACACAACACACAAAACAAAAAAAAGAGGCCCACATACAAACACACACACACACACACACAAACAAACAAACAAAAACAAAAAAAAAAAATACATACATACACATACACACACACAACACACACACACACACACACACACACACACTCCCACACCCCACCCCCCCCCACACCCCCACACTCCAAAACAAAACCTCACCCACACCCCACACAACACCCACACACAACACAACACAACACAAAAAAAAAAAATAAAAAAATATTTACACATTACAAAACAAAACAAAACACTACCCAAAACAAAACAAAACAAAACAAAAAACACACAACAAAACCCCAAAATAAAATACACAAAAATACACATACACATACACATACACAAAATACACAAAAATACACATACACACACACACAAAAATCCATAAAATACACATACACATACACATACACATACACAACACATCCCCACTACACATACACATACACATACACATACACATACACATACACATACACATACAAATACACATACACATACACATACACATACACATACACATACACATACACATACACACACGGGCACTCCCGCACACGCGTGAATGCGTATGCTTTAACAATTAACGTTGGATTTAGTTTGATTGGTAATCATCTGTTTTGATGTAAAACGTGCTTCAATGACACTAACACGTCTCTATTTCCATTCGTTACGACTGTATCATTTATTTATGGAGTCCAACGGCCACAATGCGACTCATTTGATGTCGCGTGACGTCCCATTATCATTCCTTGTGCGTCGAATGGGAGAAAATAGGCGCTTTATTCCGTCATTTACGGCGTTTGCACAATAAAATCAAGATAAATTTGGAGAGCGAAGAACGAATACGTTTTTTGCTGAGTGCAGACTCTACCGATATTAGGAGGATTAAGTCATTCTGGATTACCTTTTGTTGCACTTAATTGTGTGAGTGCGTGTATGTGTGTGTGTGTGTGGCGTGTGCGCGTGTGCGTGGGCGGGGTGCGTGCGGTGTGTGTGTGTTTTGTGTGTGTGTGTGTGTGTCTGTGTGTGTGTGTGTGTGTGTGTGTGTGTGTGTGTGTGTGTGTGTGTGTGTGTGTGTGTGAAGTGTGGGGTGTGTGTGTGGGTGTGTGCGCGCGCGTGCGTGCGTGTATGTGTGAGTGTGTGTCTGTGAGTGTGTGTCTGTGAGTGTGTGTGTGTGGGGTGGGTGGGGTGGGTTGTATGTGTGTGTATGCATATGTGTGTGTTGCATATGTGTGTGTTGTTTTGTGTGTGTGTGTTTTGTGTGTGTGTGTGTGTGTGTGTGTGTGTGTGTGTGTGTTTTGTGTGTGGAGTGTTGTGTGTGTGTGTGTGTTTGTGTGTGTGTGTGTGTGTGTGTGTTTTTGTGTGTGTGTGTGTATGTGTGTGTGTGTGTGTGTGTGTGTGTGTGTGTGTGTGTGTGTATGCATGTGTGATATGTGTGTATGTGTGGGTGAGCGTGCGTTTGTGTTTGTTTTTGCGTGTGCCTGAGTATGCGTGCATGCGTGCGTGCGTGCGTGGGTGTGTATGTATGTATGTACCTGCGTCTTATTGCCGGATGAAGGTTGCAACACATATCATTACAAAACTGAAGCGATGATCAACTCCTCCTTTAAAACCCTCATTAATTCCTGGTATTCCACAAATATCGATGCAAACGTTTCGATAATGACACGTTTCATAAACACACTGATTTGATGTAGTTCTCTGCGAATTTACTGCTGTAACACAGCAAGTTCGTTTCTTTTTCCATTTTCATCGCATGAAATTCCATGCTTACACCTACAGTTATACTAAATCAACACCTACAGTTGCATTAAATCAATTCCGTGGTAAACAGGACATAGTGCCTCAAGAAAGTGCATGTCCGTTGCGACTGGGGTGAAATCCCGCTAATATCCTTATCCCTTAAACACAGACTGGGGACCGTTTCACTAAGGTAATGACTTTTTCGCTCTTACGGAAAATTCACCATTAAACAAAATCCTTTGTTTAATTAAATAATGTTTCAATGCTGATCCTCCTAAGAAACAGTCTAATTATAGACAATACATTTGCATCGTACATTCCAGCTATTGTTGACATTTAAGAAGCAAGCTGGACTAACCGCAAGTTCGCGGGTAATCTGAGATGCAGACAGGGTTCACCACAAGTTCATTAGATACTTGAGAAGCAAATGCAGCTATATATTCTCGAGTACGTGTCTGGGAAGTGGGCTGGGCTTATTGTCAGTTCCTGGGATATCCGAGAAGCGGGGTTTAACCGCGAGTGCATGCGATATCTGAAAGTTGATGGGGTTAACCGCGTGTTCGTGGGATATCTGAAAATTGATGGGGTTAACCGTGTGTTCATAAGATTACCTTTTGAGGTGGCTTGATGTTCCAATAACAGCCGCAAGTGGGGCGACGTACACTGTTTCAATGCGGTCCCAGCAGACGATCCAGGATACCAGGAAAGACAAGAGTCTTACGTATATCGTGTTGTTTCCGGATCAACACTTGCTGACAGGCTGATAACGGACATCAGAACCGAATCCGTAATTTCAGAGAACAACGATTATCCTGCTCAAGGAGCTGAAAATAGCTCTTACGCCGACAATCCTAACGGGATCGGCGAGTCACGCTTATTTTAAATATCCGGTCGTGATTATCGCGATTTATTTTGTAGGATTATTACGTTCGGATCACGTCTTTTCCATCGTAAGTTCCGGCTAAGAAATTGAAACATCCCGCGCTTTACCGCAGCATGTTTTTATCAGTGTTCATTGATTGCGCGGTTATGGAGCAGGCGTGTTGAACGCAAATGCAGATTACCATTCGGTTTCTATTATCGGCTATCGGGTTGACACAAATGTGAAATATCTCGAGTTCTGTCGGTACATATGTGTAGGTATGTGTACGTGCGGGTAAGTGCGAACACGGTGTACGTGCGCACGGCGGGTAAATGTGAAAGGTGTCTAGGTCGTCAAATGGGATAATGTCTGGACGCCACTTTGGTCCTGTTTCATTTTTCTCCCATTTTCCTTTCCCTTCTTAAATGTTAATAGTGATAGAGTACACCATTGTCTGGGGTCAAGCTATAATTAGTTCAGATGTACAGCTGCTGGATTAGTGTGAGCATTGCTACTGTTCTAGTAGCCAACTTTGTCGGCATTCAGAAGGGCACTAAAACGCACATTTTGAAAACATACTACTGATGACTTTTTAAATATTCAATAACATTTTATATATTTTTTTATTTCGTCTTATCTTATTTTTACACATATGTATTGACTGTTTTATTTATATATGCCATCGTTTTGTATGTGTTTCGCATGTAAATAGAGTAATAATTAAATTTTATTTATTTTTATTTATTTTACTCATCGACGTTAATTCTTTATAGTATTTTATTAATAGTTTTAATATGAATAATTTTAAAGTTTTTTTTTTCTGAAAGTTAAAATTTTTCCGGTTTTTTTTTTTTTTTTTAATTATTATTATTATTTTTTTATTATAAACACATCATAAATAGCTTTATTTTTTATTTTGCTTTTTAGCATATTGGATATTTCGCTTTTATAAATAATAATAAATTATTATTTTTCTCAAGCCATGTAACGTTATAACAACATCCAGATACATTGAACAGTCTATTAAAAAGGTTTTCTTAAAAATCGGTATAATTGATAATTGAAGAGGTTATTGGCTATAATATTGACTGTTGTATAATTACCTTCAGCGTAGGTACATGATCAGAGCAAAATGCGTCTGTTCAAAACGTCATTTAACACGCCATTTTTCCCTTCAATGCGTGTTTCAGTCTGCTGAATATATCGCGAGTGAAAACTTATACAACACTGAAATGAGTTTAAAGTATAATGAAAACAAAAGAAATTTTGCAAATTTAAATTTTTTGAATTTGCTTGTTATGCAATTAATTAAGCAGCTAGGGTTTATTGTGAGGTGAACAAGTTATTTTAAATTTTATTTGAAGACTCCACCATTCCTGATCCATGGAATAAAAGCATAGGTGTCGAAACTGGGGGTTCGGGAGGGGGTCTAAGTACCTATAGTTCTCTCAGGGGAACAGTAGCAAGGTGTTATTGTTTTTGGTGGGGGAATTTAAATATGATTACACATCTCAATATTTAGATTGCTTGGTTTTGGTACAGTGATGCTGAATAGCTAAAATCGTATTCCGAACATCGTTGAAAAATTGTCAGCAACACCATTTACCCTCCCCCGTGTCTAATACAATGATCCGAGACAGCGTGACAACAGACGCGTACACGAATGTTTAACAACACAGGCAGTAGTGCTGAAGCCCTGACGCAACTCTCCGAATGTGTATTTAATGTCGTTCCGATGCATGTGACTAAAGTCAACAACATTCGCTCAAAGATACGGCGACAAAAACATTATTGTTATCGGTTGACGGAGGAATCTCTCACACTGATTTTCGAAAAGCAAAATCGATATTATTTTTGTTTACAGAACAAAACAGCGTTAACACAGTGCCTGCTTATTCGCGGTTTCTTGCTGAATTTCCCCCCCGCCCGCGCGCGGGCCCAAATTTTCGTCTGCAATGCTCGCGCGCGCGAGCTTTTCCCTTTGTCGTCTGCTGCCGCGCGCTGCTTTCAGTTGTCGTCTGCCGCGCGCGCTACTAATTAGCATAAATCCTATGAACGACGGTTTGCCCGTCAGGAAAGTCACGTCTCGCGTCACGCGCAGCGATGTGATTGGCTAGGCTTTCGCTGCTAGGCAGACTGCTCGCGTCGTAGCCTGGACACACAGAGCTTGGCGACAGATAAGAGAGAGTTTACCGTCATATCCCCGATATCTGACAAGAAGACGGATCAGTCAACACAACTCGCTGTTACAGCTGCTTCAAGCCTGTCCTAGGTAAGGCTGCAATGGCAGACATTTTATTTATTCGAAGTGCACCGCTTCGTTGTTGAAAAAGCGTCAGATTTGATTTTTAAGAGGTATCGAATTACTATTTTAAGCCATGTCAAACAATTCATATTGATACACTTGCATTGTGTTCGTGGCTGTGAGGAATGTAATCTGAAGCATATACATAAAGTTGGTTAAGTGTAATTTGATTGCAATTAGCCGCTATCAACATTGCGTACAACCACAGACGGGCTCCTGACATAATATATACTATTATGTGGTTAATTGTGGTATGTCGTAGACTACATTGTTTTTGCTGCAATTTTTTGGGGAAACGTGGCTAGAGTTTCACATGATTATTTTTTACAGCGACAGGCATTTGATTCCAATGTTGGGTGTAGGGACAGTATTAACCTTAGTCTTAGGAACAACACTTTTTGGGGAAACGGGGGTTGTTCTAAGGGTATATATATATATATATATATATATATATATATATATATATATATATATATATATATATATATAATTGCAGTACATTAACGAAATACGATGGTTGTTTAGTAGAAAGGGTGTATGACATCTGAGATCACTGTCCACCCATGTCGGATATGCCTAGGAGAAATTAACAGAAAGCATGACCCCGTCCCAGTCAACTCTCCGAACTGGCTCAGATACGGCACCGTCGCTTTTTATGTTTAAATGTATCGTGCGGCGTTGAATTACGGCTGATGCAATGTACGTCATCCGGACATTCCAGGCGCGTAAAAACCATGCTACCAGTCAGTGCACGGCTAAGCGGATGTACATATCAATCACAGACACGTATAATAATATGTTGCATATGCACATAAAAATACTATAAAAATTACGCCTGTTTAAGCATTTACTATGTTTACACTTTTACAGGTGATAACCATAACATTAATCGTATTCCTTCCTGGTTAACCAATGCATTCGTTATTGTATTTGATAAAGAATTTGAAAAGGCGTCAAACATCATTTGGTTGCAGGTATTAAGTAAATATTTCAAATAATGGCAACTTGGTCAGATAATGACATATAATATCGATTAATTATGAAGTGCACTTCCCCCGTATGTCAGTGCGTAGCACTGGTCAGGTTTAACATGATTCATGTGCAGGAATGCAGACGTGGCGTGGATTATTTGTTGAAGAATGAATGAATGAATGAATGAATGAATGAATGAATGAATGAATGAATGAATGAATGAATGAATGAGTGTGTGTGTGTGTGCATGTGTGCGTGCGTGCATGCGATGTGCGTGCGTGCTTGCCTGTCTGCGTACGTGCGTGCATGGATGTGTGTGCGTGTTTGCCTGTCTGCGTGCGTGCGTGCATGTTTGTGTGTGTGTGCATATGTGTGCATATATTGGGGCGTGCGTGCGTGCGTGCGTATGTGCGTGGTTGCCTATCTGCGTGCGTGCGTGTGTGTGCATGTGCGTGTGTGTGTGCGTGTGTGTGCGTGTGTGTAATGTATGTGTGTGTGTGTGTGTGTGTGGGGTGTGTGTGTGTGCGTGTGTGCGTGTGCGTGTGCGGGGGTGTGTGCGTGTGTGCGGGGGTGTGCGTGTGTGCGGGGGTGTTTGGGGGGTGTGGTTTTGGGGTTTCGTCATGGTTTAATCAATCGGAGTCCTTTTCGCACAGACGGAACTCGTTTGTGTCAGCGATGCGGGATGACGTGGCCACCCGTCTCGCCAAACCAACGTTAAAATCTGGACGAGTTGAAATATTTGTGTACTAGGCCAATAACCCAACAGAGAAAGGAATTAAAGACCTAAACACAATGTGTATTCGCCACTTTGTATAAAAGTAATACATGATTGCACCAGTGAATTACATCTTAGTTATAGTGTCACGGCTCAGGACAGTGGTGCTAGATGTTTGAGATAATGAATGGTTCGACGTGATTTACTTTGACTTCACTGTTCACTGTCTTGTACTTAGGTTCCTGCGTTCAACTTTATGGATATGTTTATTTAGCTGAGTGGAATTTTTTAGGTTAATGGAATCGGATT
>JAODUO010003742.1:0-10571 GCA_025642075.2 Ridgeia piscesae | reverse complement strand
TCAAAATTTAAACTTTTAAAAACATCATTTGGTTAAAAAGGTTTAGAAAAATCAAAATAAATTTGGGCCTATTTTTTATCTTAAAGTGAAATGGTTATTGATTTCCCCCCAAAATCTTTTAAAAACCCGCGGGTTTTGCTCTTTTTATTTTTAAAACTGAGTGTTGTTATAAATGTACTATTTAATACTTTTTTTTAAATTTTCCTTTTTTAAAAATTTAAATTTAAGTTGTTTTCGGGTAGGTTTGGGGTTTCACTGTAATTCAAAGGTTGATTGACTGAGGGGAGGGGGTGGATGACAAATTTAAGACAACCAATAGTACTGTTATTAGTAAGGTTTATAGTCCACCCTTATCTTTTTTAGTATACGGACTAGCGGATTTAGGGGGTTTTACCCCGGGGTTTTCCTTTAGGGTTTTAAAGTTACTTCCCTTTTTTGTTTCAGTGGTAGTCCCGGAAATTTAAAATTTTTTGGTTCTAAATTACAAATTTTAAACCTCCCAAAAAATGAATTTCTTACACAAGACCCCGGAAAAAACCACCCCCATCAGTAAAAAAAAGCACATGGAGTCCGAAACATTAAAAAATGGGTTTTTGCCCAATGTTTTTTTTAAATTTTTAATGCATGCTGTTCCACTGGACTGATGTGTTGGCCTGTCAGATCAAGTTTCGTCCCACGATCCAAGACATAGCCAGAAACTTGGCACCATAGCGCAGGTTTGCGCGATTCGTAGATCATCGTTAGCAGAAGCCTGGTGCCAGCCTTATGAAATGCAGATTTATCTGTAGTGTTAGCTTCATGGTTGTGTTCTCGTTCAACGACAGACTTCATTAGCTGTTGTAGGGATTTATCATTCTTCCTTCCACTTGACCACTGATTCGACGATGAAGAAGACCTACTCGTGTGCAGTGAGCAGGGAATTTATGAGTTCTCTTGTTACAGAGTAAGCCAGCGAGGAATGTCAGCACAAGGTCGAGTCATCTGTCGGATGTTTTGGACAACAGGCGTTGCACTCGGTTGATGTCGGTTACTAGCGCAATAGCAGCTAGAAATTCCTGCAGAGTCAGATGCTGAAAAAAGTGGTCCCGTATAACAGAAGGTGCGAACATGGCAACATTTGATTCCCTCGATTCGGATAGCAGACCACATTTCATAGCTGTTTCCTCCAAATGAAACTCTTTCATCTCTTCATTTAAAACTGTAGCCTTCAATCGCCTCCTGTTCTTCTCTGTTTGCGCCACTAAACTTCACGATGTATTCTGACATTGTTTCTCGCGTGAATCCATAGATCTGGGCTTTCTTATCATAGGCGTCATAGTTTGTGACGCCACCTGGCCGTGACGTCACTAGTAGTCGTACTGATGGAAGGGTACATCCGTTGATACTCGACGCTATCAACTTGGGCATTTCAACCTGTTCATTGTATGCAAATGTCCTGTTCTTCACCGACGTCGCGGAAGCATCGTTCAAACCATCAAAGATGACGAGGAAACTGCTTGGATGAGATTCTATTTGACTGAAGAAGTCAGCCACAGCATCCGCACTTGGGATCCCACCTCGCTGATAACGAAAAAAGAGATCTTCGAGAGAGCAGGGCGACTGGATGCTGGACAAGTCCCTCATTTCAAAGTGGAACACCTGTCGGATGGCGTCAGGCAATAATTCATGACGTAACCACAGATCTAGAATATGAAATGTGAACACGCTTTTGCCAATACCTGCCAATCCAAAAATTACGCTCCTTACAGGTGGCGTCACACCTGGACTTTCAACTTCAAACAGGTCATTTACGCTGATTTTGGAACATTCTTCGGTTTCCATCTGCAGTTGTAGGATGTCATGATGCCACTTGTACATGTCACTCTTCTTGTGCATCCGCAGGTCAACGAATAATTCGGCAAATTCTTTGAAATGTGTCTTCTTCGAAATTCTTCTTTCTTACATATCTGTCAAGAATTTGCCTCTGTGCGTCTTTCAAACTTGATCGCCACAACTCCAACTCATCTGAAATGTAGTCAAGAAATCTTGCGTTGGTTAACACAAAGTTGCAGAAAACAAATATGGTCATATGTTGGCGCATCCACGCAATGGACTAAGTCAATGTTTGATTTGCAGCAAGGCATTAACAAAGCAAATACAAGCAAATTAATATTCACTTGTAATATATTAACCATTGTATAAATAAATAATGGGTTGGAACCTGATTTAAAGATAATACTGTGAGACAATGTGTCCTGTAGAATGAATGTTTCAACGTTTTAATCAATTAATTTTGATAAAGGCTCGAATAGTACGAACTAATGAACCCTTGAAAAGTTAGTCATTTTACTTAGATATTTGCATACAATGCATGACCAACATATTAAATAACATTAAAAATGTATTAATATATTAGTGAGACTATGTATACCCTAGTGTGAACGTTGCAATGTGAGATCAATTTAATCTAGGCAGTATCTTGTTTATTACAAACTCTTTCATCCTTGGAAGTTGTCATAAATAAGTTTACTCGTTTTCCTTAGACATTCGAAACCAACATATGATCAACATTTTAAATGATATTAAACATAGTAATAATTATTATCAACATGCTGTGATTTTATAATATTTATATCATCTTTATATCATTATTATTAGTCCATGTAACCTATTTATTTGCTCTTTGGAATATATGTAATTTTTATTCCTGGCAGATAGTCTATACTAATTCCATTTTTCCTAACCCAATACTGGCAGGTTTCTTATCTGAAATAATAAAATGTCTGTCGCCTAACTATGAAACCAGACATTCTAACTGAATCCACACATGTAGACTGTAAAGCTAACCAGTAACTAAGATCCATGATGATGCTGCTTGGAGCAATAGTGTCCTGGTGTATGCTTTTGTAAGGTGAGATGCACATTTTATCAAGTTTTGCCGCACCTTATGGAGCAAATTGTCTGGTTTTGCAGCATCCCATCAATGCAATTCTACACTTGTTCAAAGTTGTAGGTACGCATTAGCCTAAACTTGCTTAACTGATTATCGTTCGGCTGCATAACTTTGCCAAGAAGATAGTCTGGTCACTTAGCTGTCATTTGAATGTTATCCATGTAAAGTGCTGATTTTCACTGAGCCTGGGTAACCGAGGCTAATCCTATCTGCCATTTTTTTTTAAAAAAATAAATTTTTTTTTTAAAATTTTTTTTTTTAATTTTTTTTGATATAGTATTAAATAAAAAATCCTTATTTAGCATGTTATTTACAATTCTGAAAACCCAAAGGGAAAAGGGAACATCGGCAGAGTATAAATTTACGGGAGGGATTTGGGGGGGCAAACCAAATGGTCCTTTCTTTCCCCGGGGGGCAGCATTTGTAGCCCCTCCACCCACCTGGGAGATAAAATCTTTTTAAAAAAAATTTAGTGTTACCTATTTAAGGTTAAAGGAGGGAGAACGTGGGGCCCTAAAAATTTGGGAGTTTAAATTTGTTCGGGAAATTAATGGGTTAGTTTTCCCAGGTTATAAAGGGGGCCCCTTTACCCCTCACATCCACCCGGGAGATTAATACTGTGTAGATCAACATCAGTGGCCTTAGCCTCAGTTACCCGGTTCCATGAGGTGGCAGCATTTGTGGCCCCTCACACCACCCGGGGATTAATACTGTGAGACAACATAAAATTTAGCCTAAAGCCCCGGGCCCCATGGGGGGGTTTTCCCTCCCCCCCTGGGAGTTTAAACGTGTAGATCAACATCAGTGGCCTTAGCCTCAGTTACCCAGGCCCCGGGGGGAAAATTTCCCCACCCCCGGGAGATTAATACTGTGTAGATCAACATCAGGGGGCCTTAGCCCCCAAACCCCCCATGGGGGGCAGCTTTTCCCCCTCACACCCCCCGGGGAATAAATGCTGTGTAGAAAACTTGGGGTTAGTCCCCCCCAAAATTTCCCCACCCCCCGGGAGAAAACGTGAGAAAACCATCAGGGCCCTTTTAGCCTAAATTTCCCGGCTCCATGAGGGGCACCTTGTAGTCCCTCACACCCACCCGGGGAAAACTTTAAACAACATCAGGGGGCCTTAGCCCAGTTACCCAGGCTCCATGAGGTGGCGCACACCCCTCAAGGGGTTTTACCCCTAAAAAGGGAAACACACTGATTTACCCCAGGCCATCTATGAAATAAAAAAAAAAATTTTTAGTTTTATAAGACAATACTATACTTTTAAAAAGGTTTAACTTAAATATACAAAAAAATAAATAGAAATAAAATTTTGGGTAGCAGAAGGGAATTATCAGGTTTAAAAAATGTGGGAAAAGAACCCAGATTCCTTTTTTGGAATTTTCCCCCAAAATTCCCCAAATCGAAAACCTTTTTTCCCATCTGCCCCCTTCATTTGGGAAAAAATTTTGGATAGTAACTTTAGACCTGTCTTTAAATTGGTTGGTCAGCATAATTTTTTGTTGGCTGTTGCAAACCCCCTTTTCAACATTTTTTTCCCAAAACTTCTCTTTTTGGGCTTTTTCCCCCTTTGCCAACTAAAATTTTTTAAAAACCTTTAATCAAAATTATATTCACATTCGTGTAGTTTTTATGGAATATACAGTTTTAAAATATTTGTAAAATGCAAAATTATCGACAAATTTTGTTTTTTTTCCCAAATTTATAAATTTTAGGGTTTTTTCTCTCCAGTTTAAAACCCTTTGAGGTGCAAAAAAAACCCCCTTAAAATTTTTTCCCCACCCCCAAAACAGGGGGTTAATAAAAATTTTAAGGGTCTAACCCCTTCTTTTGCCCACCCCAGGTTTATTTTTTGGGCCAAAAAAAATTTTTAACAAAATTTTTATGGGGGATATCTTTTAAAGGTTTGCCTTCTTTTTACTTTCGGTTTTATCTTTTGGGTGGGCAAAAACAAACTTTAACTAAAAATTGGAAAACAAAAAAAATTTGATTTTCCCCACAAAAATTAAATAGGGCCCATTAAAATTTAAAGGGAAGGGTTTTTGGAAAAATTTAAATTTAATTCCAAAATATTTTTAAAAATCAAAATTTTATAATTGGGAAGTTTATTATTTTGGGAAGTTGGGATACAAATCTAAGGACAATAAATGTGGTTAAATATATTTTATTTTTTTTATGTCGAACTTGTTTTTCAAATGGGGTTTTAAACCCAGTTTTACATTTTTTCGAAAAAAAAGGCCAACTAAAGGGGATCTTTTGTTAAATCCTATACATAATAAATATAAAAATGCATTTTTTTTTGTAAACAGTTTTTGATATACGTAGTATTTCCCAATTTTTGATCACATAAAAAGTAAATTATTTCCGGGTTTTTGGAGCCCCAATTTTGGGAATTTCCCGGGAAACGGGAAAAAAGGGGGGCCCCCAAAATTCTTTTGAGATTTGGAGGGAACATTTCCAGGAGTGACTCGCCACCGGTTGATTTAACTCGAGGGAAAACATTTTAAAAACGAATAATATCTGACTTTTTTTCCCAGAAATGAAATCCCGAAATATAAAATCAAAAAAGGTGGTAAAAACTTTTGAAAAAATTAAATTGGACCAGTTAACGGGAACATTATCGGGGTTTTTTCCAATTCCCGTCAAAAGTGGTCACGTTTTTCAATATTTGAAAATCCCGAAAATTTGCCCCCAAAAAATTTTCCCACGCATGAGATTGAAAACCTCCATTCTGTTTGATGGTGATTTGAGATGTAAGATTTTCAAAGTGCACTTAGAAATTCTTAAATTAATCGAACGGGTTCTCTCATGCGTGGGTAAATTGTGAGGATGACAACATGACAGGGATTATCAATATTGAAGACGTGACCACTTTCGACGTGGACACTTACGGAAAACAGCTCGATAATGTTCCAGTTAACTGGTCCAATTATAATTAGGTCCCTTTCAAAACGTTTTTACCACCTTTTTCGATGTGTATATGTTCGGAATGTCATTCTACATCACTTCTGGCGCAAAGAAGTCAGATATTATTGCGTTTTATATAAATGTAATGCCATCGAGTCAACATAAACAAGCCGGTGGCGATGTCACTCATGGAAATGTTACGTCCAAATCTCGGAATACAGTCAATACCGGTATTGGGCGTCCGCCATCTTGTCCCGTTTCGGAATTCCAAGATTGGACGTCCAAAATCGGAATATGCAATTAGATACTTTTCATGTGATCAAGAAATTGGAAGTACTACTGTATATCAAAAACTGTTTACAAATAAATAATGCATTTTGCTATATTTAGTATATGTATAGGATTTAACAACGATCCCGTTAGTTGACGCTTCTTTATTCGAAAGAAATGTAAATCTGGGGTAATACCACATTTGATAAAGCAATTGAATTACGACATAAAAATATAAACTATATTTAGCACTACATACTGTATGTGTCCTTAGATGTGTATCTTAGCTCCAACATAATATCTTCCTAATTATAATATACCGCAGCTCAAAACGTGAGTGTGTATATGTAATTATATGTAATTTCACGAAAACACCATGCCAGTTTATTTGAATGGCACATATATTTGTGGTAAGACCATCAATTATATACCCATGAATTTACCAATTTGAATAGAACTTATAAGTTTAGCCTCGTTAGCCTAGCAATATGCATAAACAGGGGCCGAACGTAAAATGTTTATCCACTGGCAACCTTGAAATGTTACTCATCCCCTGATAAATTACTAGTCCCCATTTTTGTTGGACAAACTTAATAAACACTGAGGGTGAACGTCAAATTAGATCTATGTGTATAGTTACTATAATATAATATATAAGTTTCTCAAACTGTTTTGGGATGGGGCAAACCAATTTGGGTGGAGGGGTAATTGTCCCGTTTGCACCATGACAAATGGCTGTTTGATCTGGAGAGAATAACACAAGACATAGAAAGTTTACCGCTATTTAATGTGGGACAAATAAGCATTTGTCAAAAGATATTTAGCATTGTGTACAAATATTTCCATACTGTATATTCCATAAAAACTACACGAATGTGAATATATCTGTGATTAAAGTGTTTAAACTTAACGGTAATAATGTGCATTTTGTTACAGGACAACAGGAGGACATAGCAACGAAAGTGAGAAGTTTGGAAACAAATGTTGAGGGTGTGAAAGGTAGGTTAGCTTAACAGCCAACAAATATTGCATGCTGACCAACCAGTTTACATGACAGGTCTGATGATTATTTCTATCTAATTTCCAAACTAGCTACCAGGTGGTGCAGATGGTGATTTCACGGTTGTGTCAAGATGACGGGATCACTTTGGCGTTGCAAAGTGAAAGTGCCAAAGAAGACAGTCTGGTTACTTAGCCGACATTTTAATCCTGCCATAATTCCGGCTTCATAAGCTACTGCAAATTTGTATTTCTATTTATTTTTGTGTGAATATCAGTTTAATGTTGAACACGCTTAATAGTATAGTATTGTCTTATAAAACTACAACCTTATTTTAGTTTTATTTCATAGATGGCCTGAGAGTAAATCAGTGTGTCTACCCTTTTCAGGGGTAAGGCAGCTGATCTCCCAGGTGGGTGTTAGGGACTACAAGTGCTGCCACCTCATGGAGCCTGGGTAACTGAGGCTAAGGCCACTGATGTTGATCTGCACAGTATTAATCTCCCAGGTGGATGTGAGGGACTACAAGTGCTGCCACCTCATGGAGCCTGGGTAACTGAGGCTAAGGCCACTGATGTTGATCTACACAGTATTAATCTCCCAGGTGGATGTGAGGGACTACAAGTGCTGCCACCTCACGGAGCCTGGGTAACTGAGGCTAAGGCCACTGATGTTGATCTACACAGCATTTATCTCCCGGGTGGATGTGAGGGACTACAAGTGCTGCCACCTCATGGAGCCTGGGTAACTGAGGCTAAGGCCACTGATGTTGATCTACACAGTATTAATCTCCCGGGTGGATGTGAGGGACTACAAGTGCTGCCACCTCACGGAGCCTGGGTAACTGAGGCTAAGGCCACTGATGTTGATCTACACAGTATTAATCTCCCAGGTGGATGTGAGGGACTACAAGTGCTGCCACCTCATGGAGCCTGGGTAACTGAGGCTAAGGCCACTGATGTTGATCTACACAGTATTAATCTCCCGGGTGGATGTGAGGGACTACAAGTGCTGCCACCTCATGGAGCCTGGGTAACTGAGGCTAAGGCCACTGATGTTGATCTACACAGTATTAATCTCCCGGGTGGATGTGAGGGACTACAAGTGCTGCCACCTCATGGAGCCTGGGTAACTGAGGCTAAGGCCACTGATGTAGATCTCCAGAGCATTAATCTCCCAGGTGGATGTGAGGGACTACAAGTGCTGCCATCTCACGGAGCCTGGGTAACTGAGGCTAAGGCAGCTGATGTTGCTCTACACAGCATTTATCTCCCAGGTGGATGTGAGGGACTACAAGTGCTGCCACCTGACGGAGAAGAGATGGAGATGGCACCATTTGTTAGCCCCTCAAATCCCTCCTGTAAATTTATACTCTGCCGATGTTGCCCTGCTCGTTGGTTCTCAGAATTGTAAATAACATGCTAAATAAGGATTTTTTATTAGATAATACTATATCATAAAAAAGTATTAAAACGTTTTAATATGTAAAATTTTGTTAAAGCCCCAGGTGATTCTAGTTAGACAAGTTCTAATTTCCTCGCCAGAGGTTTTACAAAAAACCGTTTTTCAAAAAGAACACCTCGAAAAAATTTTGTCACCCTTTTCCCAAGTTTTACGAAATCCCATGAACCTTACTAGGAGGTTTTGCTATTAAAGGTTATAAATCCCGGTGTGAAGACAACAATTTCCAACTCAACTGAATTTGGCAAAGACAAAATAACCCACCTCCCAGGGGGTTGTGGGAGACAATTTAAAACAACAGGGGTTTGTTTTAGAACCACAGATCAAATTAAGTAAAACGATGGATTAGGGCAACAAGCCCCAAAGGGGTCTGGGGTAATTTTTTGGGAAATTTTAAAATTTTTAAGACACATTTTTCATGTTTTCCCTATAGTTTTTTTGTAATTTCAACTTTATTTCGCCTTTTTCATTTAATTTAATTTCTTTCTGCAATTCGGGTTAAAATTTGTAACCTTTTCCCCAAACTAATCCCGGCAGTTGTCTTTTCCCCGACGGGCCCAAAATGGAAAGGCACAATTTTAAAATTATTCACTCTTTATTTTACACCAATTAAGTAACTGTTAAAAATTTTATTTAAATTGGATTTAAAAAATATAAATTTATTTAAAAAATTAAAAATTTACATTAATTAAGGGAAAAATTCGTTTTAATAATCAGGTTAAAATTTTTATTTTTTTTTAAAACTAAATTTAATGACTTCAAAATTTTAAACATCTTTTAGATACTTTTAAAGATATGAATAAAAAAATAAAATTTATTTTAATTCGGTCCTTAAAACCCTTTTATAATGTTTAAAATGGTGCTTTAATTGTTTTTTCCGGAAAAGGACAAAATTCTATAAGGGAAAAGTAAATTAGGAATTTTGGGGAAAAGGGCCTATATGAAATTACGTAGCAACAGTGAAGATATAAAGCAAAAATAGGACAACAGGTTAGAACAAGAAAGAATTGGCCTATTTTAAAATTAAAGTGTATAAATTCAAAAACTACCGGAGAAATAATGTCCCCTATGTAAAAATTAATTTAATACCCTTTTTACAATTCTTCTTGTTTAAAAAAATTACAAAGGTTATGTGGTGGTTAGGTAAAATAAATTATTAACTTAAGAAGGTTGTCATACGTTCGAAGATTTTAATTCCACCCCTTTTTTAATACAATATTGTTTCCCTTTTGTTATTTTTAAATTAATTATTTCTTCATGGTGTTAGCGTAAATCCCTAAAAATGTTCTTATTTAATTTAAAATTTACCTCAAAATTTATAATTACTTTTTTAAACGGTACCCTAAAAAACAAGAAAATTTAAATAAAATTGATGAGGTTTTAATGCCCATTAACTAATTGGTTTTCTGTATTTTAATATAATATTGTTCCCACTTGGGTTAAAATTTGTCTATAATTTTAAATTTAAGTACCAGAAATTGAAAAAAGGGCATTTAATTATTTAAGAAGTTTGGCCAGCCTTATAAATAATTTTTGTATGTTCTTCATGGTTTTTTTCCCTTTTATTTTTTAATTTAAATTTTTTCCCATTAATGTTGAAAAAACCTTTTGAATTTGGGGGTTTTGTTCCTTTTTTAAAGAAAAGGGGGAAGTAGCACAAGTCGATTTCCTTTTTTGGACAAGTTCCCGGTTGAGTTTAAAACGACAATTCCTGAAAATAGATTAAAAAAGTCCCTATAACGAAGGGTTTTGAATTTGAACATGGAACAATATGCTTCTCAAAAAATTTTTATTTTCATTAAAAATTGTTAATCCTCCGCTTCTCTGGGACAAAATTGATTTTTACATTTTTGAATTCATAACGGGTTTTTTTAACGTCAATGTACCAGGCGTGGCCGTCAAAAGGTATGGAACCCGTTTTCAAGGGCATTTAAAATTTAAGTAATTTTTTTTTCCCCGAAAGGGAGCTTTAAAATTTTAAAATAGAAAAAATTTATT
>JAODUO010003741.1:5000-13169 GCA_025642075.2 Ridgeia piscesae | reverse complement strand
GCAATATGAGGGGCGAATCAAACATCTTATATGACGATACCAAATCATTCACATCAATGTTTACAAATTACACCTCTCCGTTAGTTAACAGGGTACAAAGGCAAACATTTGTTTCCGTAAATGTTAGACACGCGTTAGGTGAGCACTTTGCAAGGAATATACAACGACAGATCTTTTGGTTAACTGACCGATGGGTTTTCAGATATTAATTCATGTACAGTGTCTTAATTAATATTTACAACATCTGAGTTGACTACAATAACGCCCAGAGATCGATTTCTCCTTTTCCTCTTTAATACTTTCGAAAGTTTTGCTACTTTGCAGTGTAATATCCGAGTTTTATTTGACATCGGCACCGTTTTACATTATTTAAGGATCGACCACCTTTGAAGATGTAAACAAAATTGTTTTTCCTGGATGAATTATTGTTTTGACAAACGGGACGTGTGTCAGAACAATACTTTTTTGATATTTTGTGACCATATTAAATGTTGATAATCATTAATGTTTTCTTTGAGATAGACAAATGTAACGATGTGAAACGTAATATTGTGACAAATCGGGTAACAATTGAATGTCATTCCACTTACGTGCAACATTTCGCATTTGCTTATAGCGGTTATGTGGCCCCATATACCATTTCAAGACTAACAAGATTAATGTGCATGTAACAAACGTACCCAGTGTTTCGCTAATGTTTCTACCGTATACTTGGATTTTCACAGGGTCAAGCACACAATCTTAGATATACATAATTATATAAGTTCTGACAAAATATAAAGTTATTTGAAGCTAATCAGTAACAGAATTAATGTGTCATTCATCTTACAACTGAACATTTTGAACACATCACTGTATCAATTGCAGGGTCACTGATCATGTTGACACAATACAAATACTATATGCCACAAAAACATACACTATATATATATATATATATATATATATATATATCGATATAAACGTTTGCAACATGCGTATCACGCAATGTGTTATTCGTTCTTAGTACTTTTCACTATCATTATGTACGGCACGTATATTACATATGCTGCTTTAATTTCAAATTCCATTACATGGACTTTGATGTGCTGCGAATGGTAAAAATCAACAAACGTGCACACACATACATGTACAAGTGAACCATTACATACAGATCTGGAATACACAACAATGGGAGTTAATGCGAATATCGTAACACTGTAAAGGTGGCAACAGTGGAAACGTTATATGAAACACAACTACTACACTGCAAATATAAGTAAATTATACTGAAATAATCAGATAACGTATACACGTACGATAAAACAATATATCAAAATTAAACAAGCAATCGGTACAACGCGTAGCATGTTCTAATCAGCAGTTAGCAATAATACGTAATTGTGAATAGTTTGAATAGTAATATGTAATTGTGAATAGGTCACTAATTATTGCAAGTTGCAATAATAAATGTGAACGTTGTCATAAGAAACGTGAACATTATATATAAAATTCACACAAGCACCCAATGCACAATTGAATGCAAAAGCAGAATGCACTGCAAGAAGACAGTTATCATCAGCAGTGCCATACATTCAATATTAAGTAATATAATAAAGAAATATATATATATATATATATATATATATATATATATATATATATATATATATATATATATATATTTTTGTGTGTGTGTGTGTGTGTGTGTGTGTGTGTGTGTATATATATATTGTTATATAATATACGTATACAATGCAATATGTACTTTGCATCTTTGTAATCTTTAAACAGTTCTACGCCATCAATTAATATCAACATTAATTCCTTTATTTGTGTTTGTTGCGGAAGCAGTTACTACTTGCAATGCCTTCGTTTGCCTGCACTGTGTTCATCACAAGAAACGATATAATATAGCACGGGCTGTGCCAGTCACTACCAATTGTATCAAATGTGTGGTAATTTGTGCTGCGTCACGTGTTAAGTGAAACCAGCATTACATGTGCTGGTGTGTGCTGCGTTGGTCAAAACCAATACAGCAGTGTCATGTTATGTTCTATGTTAATTGCAACCAATAGAACACGTCATGTGGTTTCACGTGGTACATGAGTTCTACTGAAAGTTGGCGTACGTTTCAAACTGAGACATGTAGGCCAGCGCCACCTGGTAGAGGAAGCGGTACTGTTCCTGTAGCAAAAACAGAACAAATAATTGAAACATACACATAACAGAAAAGAACGGTAAAACACATGCAACATGTGTCTCTTGAAGTTTTTTTATGTAGTTTCTTTCATGTACATCATACTATAATGTCAAAATTAACACAACTTATGTTATTGCATATTGTTATTACACCAACAAATATTGGGACTACGATTGTTTGTGTAGCTGCACCTATGCTTCCTTCTAGTACTAGATCAGTTGAAGATCTTGCCAAATGCCGCAATAATTTAAAAACATACCTATACAACGTTTTCTATCCATCATAGCTCCCTGACTTATCAATGAATCTGTTGAAGCTGGAATTGGTAATTGACTCTGCGATCGATTCATCCTTTTGCATTGATTTGCCTGTGAGCTTGGTTTCCGAGGATTTGGTAGGCGCAATATAAACTGTGATTGTTATTATTATAACTAGGAAAAGGGCTTGAAAAAGATGATTGCTATGACGCATATTAACAAAATACTGTTGTTTTATATACAAAACAAATTACGCTAAACGTCTTCAACTGATCACCGTTCGCCGTGTAACTTTAGTAACAACAGCTTTACGATATGTACAATGGATGTACGATATCTTCTGTTTATATTTGGCGATACATATTTTCTTAATAATAATAATAATAATACAGTTTTTATATAGCGCTAATTTCCGCATGGCGGGTCGATGCGGTGCACAAGAAATATACTAAATATAGCTTAATAAATAAAAATTTAAATTATATAAATTAATATCAATCATACTAATTTTTGGTTTTAAGTTGCACTAGTAAACCTATGTATGTAAACAATATATATAATTTTTTAAGATGTATAGCTCTAAAACTTGGTATGTAAATTAAAAAAAAATTAATAAAAAAGTAAAACGTTTACTAAAAATATGTACGTATATATATATATATATATATATATATATATATATATATATATATATATATATACACACACACACACACACACAATATATATATATATATATATATATATATATATATATATATATATATATATATATATATATATTTATAAATTAATTTAAAACATAAACACTGATTAAAACGTGTATGACACTAAAAAGAAATACTAAAGCAATGTCCGTCATTTCAAAACAATTTGAATTAATTGAAATGTCTAATAAAAATATATGTCTTTAAACATTTTCTAAACATAGGTAATGTCCCGGATACCTATCAATCAGCAATCATCGTCATAATTGCTTTTATCATCCAAATTATAATAATCATAATAATAATAAAATTTATGTTGTCTCAACAATTAGTTGGCGTAGGTGCAGTCAGTGATAACTACGTCACTGTCCACACGAGTGGACCACTGACCAGGTCAGTGACGATTGAGGTCGGGTTGTGCGGACGTGTTGAACGGCGTGGAAGACGTCCACCTCCTGCTCTATCTTCAGGTGCTCCAGAATGTAACTGGCGGCGACCAGCACGCCGCTGGTGAACCAAGAGTGCACGGACGTAACACATTCAAACATTGTATTTTATGAACTAAATCAATAGACACACGTAAGTAAGTACCGGACGAGAAACATTATGAGCAATGACACATGTATTGCATGAACAATTATGTACACACTGAATGAACACTCACACACCTAAAGGAGTACTACTGTTATGGTACATGCTCTAATAATGACAAATGAGCTGCATCAATACACATACATGACATCTCAACATACACAAAAGAACATGACATACGTTGCATCTGAATAATAGCTCATGATTTTAAAGAACACTAATACATACTCATACAGTAAGAACATTATTACAGGTACTGGAAGTCAACTAGACACATTATGTGTGAACAACACAGTGCATACGAATTTGGACAGTAAGTCACGTATGGTATGAAAAATACAAGTCTCGCAAGTATGTCAAAATAAAACAAACGTTGTCTTCACAACACAGCTGGTACATAGATTTTATACAGTTCTTGTTGATCGACAATCAACCTCAAACAAAATTAACATCGGTTAAATTGCAACAAGTACATACAATATGGATAATATTCAAACAGGAACGTTTATCTTCTTAGAACCTTATTCAATTCATAGAGGTTTGCCACCATCACGATCTTGTTGGTCGCCTCCTGCCAAACCATCCTCCAATGCTTCAATGGTCCAGTCTTTGGGACCTGTCAACAGTAAACATTATGTATAGTATGAATGAATTAATAACTCTGACCTTGAAACCAGAAGCCCCACTTGCCCAGTTAACAAGGCACATCGAGGGTCGATACATTGTTCCTACTGACTTTTCTGTCTTCCTTCGATTTGAACACATTAATTACAAATGCTTCGTTTAATCTGTTCGACTATCTGTTTGCTGAGCCACACCACTTTGTGTTTTGAGTCGACAAGACGTCAAAGTGGTATAGGGCGTGCAAGTCTCGTGCGCGAAAACGAGGCTGGGGGCAGTTGGGGCAGGAGGTTCATATACTCCATGTTAACATATAGGACTTTGTTTTGTTTTGGGTCGTAATAGTCGAACTGTTCCGAAATAGCGTATTTCAGTTATGTTGTCCGAAATATTATTATAAGCAAAAGCAGTGGAACACTTAGCCGGTGACAATTGACATCATGAATTTTAATCGATTATTATGGTGGTTGTCATGGCAATAGCGGGAAGTACTTGTGTTTGGCGATCTTGACTAATAATGAAGAGTGCCAGTTTTCCGGCAGTACAACCTGTTTGGGCCAAACGTATACATGCGTTATGATTATGTGCATTTAGACAACTTGTCAGATATAAGTGCTTGTCGAAACCACAACGTGCAGCAATGTAAAACGCAAATCCCGTAAAAGACACATACGGCCTAACATCGTCTCTATTATCTGCACTACGTAAATCGCTATGTGACGCTTAAGATAAGAAACGTAAAACACTAGATATTTATAAACTGATTTCCTAGTATTCATCAGTCGGAAGCTACAAATGTCATCCATTGTTAGAATATTATTCATGTGTCAGGTCCCCAATTAGTCTCGCTTAGTCACCAATAAGCTCCAGTCGCGCGGAATCGCGCCATGTATCGTGACCCACTTACAGGCCCTATTGCAATGAGACGTCACAGTGGTATTGCACTAAGACGTCAAAGTGGTATTGCACTGTTTCGATGAAATGTTGATAATACAGGGCAGACTTGAAGAATGCTTCATTAATTTACGTAATCATCATAATTGTTGTTTTTAGCATTGCAACAATTGTTGATGTAGGTGAAATAACATTTAGAAGCAAAAGTGTTATTTCTTTTGCGGGAATCATAAAAGATCTGCAAAGGACATTTCATGTAAATAGAATATACATTACCTTGGGTGACAATGTAAGCATTTGCCATTTCTTTATAACCCTGAAATTCAAAACAGTTATTCAAATATTGTCATATAATTGTGAAAAAGTCTATGAAATGTTTACGTATACACTGAGGGGCAACGTGTTTCTGTGATGTTGTAAATTAGATTTAGGTTTTAAAGATTGCAGCACCGGATATCCGATGACAATACATTACAGCGCAATGGCATACGTAAAATGAGTTAGCACATCTCACACATGTTTATCTCACATACACATGCACGACGGGACGCAAGTACGCACGTACACATGCACGCACCCGCATTCATCGTGTAGAAATCTTAAACATAAATATCGTATTCAATTCTGGTCGTTTAGACAATTAGTGTCTTCGTTGTTTGCTTGGTTGCAACTTACGTCACAAGGGAGAGAGGATGAGAGGGAGCGAGGGAGACAGGGATAGAGAGAGGGAAAGAAGGAGCGAGGGACAGAGGGGCAGAATGACAGAGAGATATAGGGAGAGAGGGTGAGAAGGAGAGAGGGAGACAGGGATAGAGGAAGAGGAGCGAGGGAGAGCTGGAGCGAATGATAGAGGGAGACTGGGAGAGAGGGAGAGAGTGACGAATGGAGAAAGGAAGAGGGGAGAGGGCTAGGGGATAGGGAAAATGAGTGAGAGAGGGAGCGAGGGATAAAGATAGACTGAGAGAGAGTGAGACAGGGAGAGAGGGAGATAGGGTGAAAGGAACAGAGGTAGAAAGGGAGAGAGAGAGACGGAGATAAGGAGACAGGGATAGAGAGAGAGAGAGAGCGGGATAGGGGGGTAGAGGGAGAGGGGAGGGAGAGGGACAAAGGGAGAGAGGGAGAGACGGAGAAAGGGAGAGAGCAACGGATGTTGTAATGAAAGTGTAATTTTTGTTTTCGTATTACATATGTGATGTGCATTGGGCTGAAAATCAGAAGCTTGTTAAACATATAAAAATTATTGCAAAGACTGATCCTATTTTGGCAAAACGCCATGTATTTTAACATATTCGCACTGTGCTGACCTGTCCGTTTTTGCGGACTCGATAGATTACATCGAAGCATTATTTATTGAATCTGCAATATCACAACACAACCTATTTGCCTAACAGTAGCAAGCGTGCAAAAACACATTAAACAATTAAGACATTATCTAGAGCTTATCATATGTCAGTATATTGCTATTTCACGGTTACCCCACTGGTTATCAAACAACACAGCGAGTATAAATTCATTACTGTTCAATACAAGTTAACACAATTGCAACAGGCATATTTTTATGCTGTTATTTGTATATGTTGTTAGTATAACAATAATACTATACGTACTAACGTAATCTCGATAAGGCAGACTCTGACACAAAGACTACATCTTTCTAAGTAAGAGTGCTCACCAGGTATATAGCTGACAGTAATATATAAACAAGTGACTTACTCACTTCTGATCTACCAATTTGAAAACTAATACAATATTTAGTTACATACAGTTATTTATATCCCGTGGACGTATTGAGAGAGTTGATAGCTATTCTCCAGATGAAACCACTGTGTAATGATCTTCAATGTTTGTTTGTTTTTGTGAGTGCGTGTTTGTGTGTTTGTGTGTCTGTGTGTGTTTGTGTGTTTGTGTGCGTGCGTGCTTGTGTGCGTGCGTGTATGTGTGCGTGTGTGCGTGCGTGTGTGTGAGTGTGTGTGAGTGCGTATGTTTGAACATGCTCAAGTTCGCATACACATTATGCAAATTGTACAATGGGATATGCATTATAAACTTGATACTACAGTTGCAGGAGGGGTATAGTGTGTTACGTGTTTAACCATGTCAGTAGATTACAATTCTGCTTCTCTGGATAATAATTGCTTTACGTTGTAAAATACATAAATATTATATTTCTCTAGATTCAGAACAAACATGAACCTTGATGTAAATGTGGTCGATATACCTTAGTCTGGTTTCAATATGTCTTCGGAGTACGCAAAGACGCAGATGGACATCAACTAATATTAACGAAACCCGAACTAAAAGTATTAAATAACTTCAGACAACACGACAATCGCTGTTTGTTCAGTCTGTCTTCTAGGAAGATCCTATGGTAAATATGGAATTAAATATGGCATATCGTGTAATCGTGTTATAGCGTGTGAGAAATGCATGTCAAAGTGTTTGTTTTCAACGTAACATGTTCTATTTGTTAAATTATTGAAACATATGTATATATAAGTTCTGTGATCGCATTCATATGTCACTGTAGATATATAACATTCGTTTTAGCATCTACATATGCAGTATAACATGGTTAGGTATGAATTCATTTAAAAATGCATTTGATATACCGTAGCTCATATACATTGCGTATTCAAATTATTTGTATTTGACTTGGTTAATATGTCAATAGGTTACAGTGAATTAGGTCAGTATGACGTCATAGACGTTATGTCCGTCCGTCCGGAAGAGGACTAGGGGAGAGGGAGAATGAGTGAGAGGGGGAGAGAGGGAGCGAGGGTTAGAGGGAGACTGGGAGACAGTGAGACAGGGAGAGAGGGAGATAGGGAGAAAGGAAGAGAGGTAGAGACGCAGAGATACGGAGATAAGGAGACAGTGATAGAGAGAGAGAGAGAGGAGGAGAGAGAGGAGAGGAGAG
>JAODUO010003741.1:0-2500 GCA_025642075.2 Ridgeia piscesae | reverse complement strand
TACAATATAATACAATACCCTTTAATAGTCCCCCAAAATGAACTTATTGTGGTAGATATTCACATAACACAACATAACACAAAGACTTGCCAATATTTTTAATAGTTGTGCGCCCCATTGTATCCCCCCATCCTCTCTGATCACTTTCCCCTCTCCTTTCGCGCTTAGCAGCCTAACAGAATTTGAGAGAAAGGCGTTACAATAACGGTTCGTGCGTGCTCTTTCGTATATATATATCTACAACCAGATTGTGCAACATAGTAAAATTCGTGCAATGGGTGAGAGGTGTCCTTTAAGATGTCCCTTGTCTTTTTCATCACACATGTTTCGTAAAGTTCATTCACTGTTGGGAGTGTCGTGCCAATGGGTTTGCTGGCTGACCGTACTATAAGATCTAGCAGCACTGTTTTCTTAACTGATAAGGTTCCACCCCAGCAATTAGACAGTAGCACAGGACTGATTGGACTGTAGATTTATAGAAGAGATGATTTATTGTCCTACACATTACATTTCTTTAGTTTTCTGACGAAGTAGTTCCGTTGACAACTTTTATTTGAATGCGCTTCGTGTTCAGTGACCAATGAAGCTTGTTGGAAATGTCGACGCCTAGGTAGGAGTATGTGTCTACTCTCTCTACTACCTCTCCGTTGATGGATAGTGTAGGCGGGTCATGTTGCAATTTGCGGAAGTCAATGACCATTTCCTTAATTCTCAGTGCTGCGCGATTGTATTGCAACAATGCCGGCTGCATACAATGGCAGTGACTGAGCCAGTTCATTCAGTTGTGTTGATACGCCATAAACGTGATTTACAGACAAGCAAAACATTAGAAACAATACCCATATCTTGAAACAGTGTATCTGATACTTCATAAACATCATTATGTACTGCGACTGCTGTAATTTCCCCCCTCCCCTTAGACAAGCTTTAATACATGACTAATAACCCAACAAGCATGCGCACCCAACCCTGACCGTTTGACTCCCCAACCCCCAAACCCCCCCACCCCCGCACCCCACCCCACACACACACACACACACACACAAAATATATATATATATATATATATATATATATATATATATATATATATATATGAAGCAAAAATATCACATTGGCGAAAAACGAAAGTATAAGTTGGGAGCAAATGTAGCAAGTGCACGTTTGTGCTTGAAAAGGTTGAAACAAGTATCTTTATATGTAAACTATGTACTCTTCTCGAAGTCTATCCTTTTTCGATGTTCACACTGTTCACGTTCTAAATATTTCCAAACGAAGTGTCATTGATAAATTAAACTGGTAAACATTAAGCGTTTTTGTCTTGACAACTGTTCGAATGATTTGATATGCGTACGTGGGGTCGACCGGACGTGTTCGAGTTTTCGGATTAGTGGCTAGTCCGAAGAAATTGCAATATAACATAGCTTGGAAACAATCGTACCAGCTTAGCAGGTCACTTAGTTTCATTCTTGCATTGGAATGACAGTTTGCATTAATACTTAGGCTTTTGTATAAACCATTGTATTTTGCCCTAATGAACCATTTGTGCCACTGATCACATCATATATATCAGTACATTTTCTACTGATAGCCTTGTAAACTCGCTTACCTTCCAGCCCTTGTGGTTGTTTTGGAGGGATGACATAACCTTGCGCATCTTCAAAGGATTCTGCAAATCAAGTTCACAAATGTTGTTACTTAATATGTTTATGTGCTTATTTGTATAATTATACTAATTATATATATATATATATATATAT
Source organism: Ridgeia piscesae (assembly GCA_025642075.2). Taxonomy (NCBI): domain Eukaryota; kingdom Metazoa; phylum Annelida; class Polychaeta; order Sabellida; family Siboglinidae; genus Ridgeia; species Ridgeia piscesae. The sequence continues at coordinate 740 of JAODUO010003741.1, read as the reverse complement.
ATATATATATATATATATATATATATTTTTTATGTGTGTGTGTGGGGTGTGTGTTCTATTTATCTAAAAATATATTTTAAATATTTTAAAGTTCGTGAATATTATATAGAAAACATAAAAAATGTAGTTTACCTGAAGTGATTTAGGGAAGCGTAGGTTAAAAGTTCATATGTATCGATTATGTATATTTACTTCAGAGTTTTACATATGAACACCGAACTACATAGTCACATTCATACACATAATCTCCTTTCTAATAAGAAAAAGTAGAACATATTCTTACGATCTGTGAGTTGTGTCGGTGACATTTCCGTGTCTTGTATAGTGGTGTCGGTTTTGTCTTTCCAGTGACGTATTCTGGAATATAACCGTGAACATACTTAGCTTATCCGAGTGTGGCTTAACATAATTATTATGACATGAGCAATTTTTGACACAATAGGAAAAGCACGTAACATATCACATTGTTAATGTATTTCTTCCACTCGCATAATATTATAATACCAAATTTATTTATTAATCTGTTATGAAACAACTCAATGCGGAATATCTGGCTTACATTTCATTACAACTGACCTCGGAATACCAAGTAGGATGAAAGTTGTTATCACAACGCCAAGTAGTAGTGATCCAACTGCAGTCCCGATCAAAGCACCAATCCAGATAGTCGCAGAACTTTGAGCAGTACCACCAGTTGACTGCAGCGGTGTCGCAGCTGCAAAGAGCATGTGATATTCTAT
>JAODUO010003740.1:0-11802 GCA_025642075.2 Ridgeia piscesae | reverse complement strand
GGTAAGCTCTGTTCTCTCACCCAAGGTAACCTCTTTCTCTCACCCAAGGTAAGCTCTGTTCTCTCACCCAAGGTAAGCTCTGTTTCTCCCCCAAAAGGTAACCTTTTTTCTCTCACCCAAGGTAAGCTCTGTTCTCTCACCCAAGGTAAGCTCTGTTTCTCCCCCAAAAGGTAAGCTCTGTTATCTCTCACCCAAGGTAAGCTCTTTTTCTCTCACCCAAGGTAAGCTCTGTTCTCTCACCCAAGGTAAGCTCTGTTTCTCACCCAAGGTAAGCTCTGTTCTCCCCACCCAAGGTAAGCTCTGTTCTCTCACCCAAGGTAACCTCTTTCTCTCACCCAAGGTAAGCTCTGTTCTCTCACCCAAGGTAAGCTCTGTTCTCTCACCCAAGGTAAGCTCTGTTCTCTCACCCAAGGTAAGCTCTGTTCTCTCACCCAAGGTAAGCTCTATTCTCTCACCCAAGGTAAGCTCTATTCTCTCACCCAAGGTAAGCTCTGTTCTCTCACCCAAGGTAAGCTCTGTTCTCTCACCCAAGGTAAGCTCTGTTTCTCTCACCCAAGGTAAGCTCTGTTTCTCTCACCCAAGGTAAGCTCTATTCTCTCCCCCAAGGTAAGCTCTGTTATCTCTCACCCAAGGTAAGCTCTGTTCTCTCACCCAAGGTAAGCTCTGTTCTCTCACCCAAGGTAAGCTCTATTCTCTCACCTAAGGTAAGCTCTGTTCTCTCACCCAAGGTAAGCTCTATTCTCTCACCCAAGGTAAGCTCTGTTATCTCTCACCCAAGGTAAACTATGACAATGAATTGAGGGAACTGATAAGTAATTGTTAATAGAAGTAGATGAATAGATGTTTTTATGTCAAGCGATCATGTAAAATTTATTAAATAAAATTAACACCAATTTATTCTTCGACCTGTTTGTGTTTAATGTTTACCAAAGTAATGTATTATAGGAAATGACACTGAACATTGTAGTTTTTTAATAATGATAATCATTCTGTAGAACACACCATTTAAATTTTTTTTTTTACTGAAACAATAAAACATTTTAAATTTGTCCTTAGTCTTAGTGATATTTTTAAATCGCGACTACGGTTAAGTGTAATCATCTAATAACTTATTTGTTTGAATGATTTCAATGTAATTTACATAATATAATGGAAACCATTTCACAGTTAAACCACGTGTGACAACTGTTGCTGTGTTGGTGGGGCTAGGTACATGAATGGAGCAGCCACTAACCCTGACGCCCACGTGGTAGCGTACGCTGCAGCCCAAGTGAAGAAAGGCCGGGAATGTGGCAAAGAAACTTGGTGCACAGAACTTTGGTTAGTTACTAAATATCATAAACAGGCAGAATATAAGAGAAGTAAATGTGGTCCGTAGTAACTGTGATGTGGAGTTGTTCAAGGTTTCTTTTCTAACATTCCACAAAATGTTACAGTCTGTCCAATTGTTAGTTCATTACCAGTCCTACTATTTAACAGAGTATCATTACATAATTATTTCCAAGATATCTGCTTCAGCGATTTTTGTTAAATATATATTATTTTCTAAAACATCCTGTTATTACAGGCAGTAGAGAATTAACATGCATTAAAACGTTAACAAGGAATTGTTTGAAATATTAAACATTTGAATTTGCAATATTGTAATAACTTATAAAAAATTATATCCTGAGGTAAGATTTTTTGCTTGAAAGATTTTTGGCATGAAAAATCCTAATATATTGACATATTGAGTTGAATGTGTTCCAAACCTTTTAAATGCTTTTAATTTTAAGGTTTTCCCGAAATTTGTAAGGCCTGTAAAGTGTACCAGCGCTTCCTGTAACCTGTCAGTGTACCAGTGTTTCCTGTAACCTGTCAGTGTACCAGCGCTTCCTGTAACCTCTCAGTGTACCAGTGCTACCTGTAAGTGTACCAGTGCTTTCTGCCATCTGATGGTTCACAGACTGAGATTCTAGTGATGATGTTATTACGATTGCAGTGTTCTGGGGTGGCCGGGAAGGCTACCAGAGTCTACTCAACACAGACGTGTTTGCTGAACTCTCCCACATGGCCAGCTTCTTCAAGATGGCTGTTGGTAAGACTGAGGTCAAAGGGCACAGATATGAACTTAAAAGATCCAGGACGAAACGTTTACATTTCCATACAGGTTTTTATAAAAAATAAACATTAAATTTGGGTTTTTTAACATGAATATAACTTTCTTTTTGTGTATTTTTTTTTCATGTCATAGTAATTTTAAAAAGGCTGAATATCAGAAACATTATAAATTCATTAGCTTTAAATTTTCCCCAAAAAAGGGATTTATTTTTCCCGGAAAAAATGTTAAATGTTTATTTCTTCTTAACGTTAAAAAAGAAATTGTTAAACCATTTCTATTGACCAAAAGGCCTATAGTCATAGAAGGGGTTAACATTTTTTGAACGTAGAAGAAATAATTTTTAACATTCTTTTCAGGGAAAAGTAAATCTGGAATTTAACAGCTTGAATTTTTTTTAAAAAGGGGTTGGAATAAAGCCTTTTAAAATTACTATGACATGAATTGAAAAAATATAAAAAAAAGGGAAAATCTTTTTTTCCCATGTTTAACCCCAAAATTTAATGTTATTTTAACAAAGACCGTAAATGAATTAAAGGTTGACCAGAAACCGTAGTACTTTTTTCTTGATATTGTTTTTTTGGTCTAAGCCATCGAGGCTCCAAGTGGGGGTTAAAAACTTCGGTTTTGATTCTGGTGTTGCCCCAAAATAAAATTTAAAACTCATTTTGTTTAGTTTAAACCATAGATCAAAAATTTTAATTAAAGGGTAGAATTAATTAATTTTACGGGCCCTGGTACCTGACATTTTTAAGGAAGATTTTAATATGGTTTACAAAACTTTAAAAATTAAAGGTTTTTATCGGGAAATTTAAAAAAATAGCACTAAACGGGGAACACTTAAAAATTGCCTTTATTGGTTTTTCTGAAAAATTTTCAAGAAAAAATCTTATAGGATATTTTTTTAAAGGTTTTTAAATATTCAAATTAAATGAAATTTTTTTCCAAAAAACCTTAAAGTTTTAATAGTTAATTTTTTTTCCTGTAAAAAGGATGTTTTGAAAATAATTTTTTAAAAAAATTTGAAAAAACAGATATTTGGGAAAATTTTTTAAATAAACGACTGGTCCCCCTTGGGGTATTGGAGGGTCATTTGCGGAATTTGGGGGACCTTTGGGGCACGCCATTTCCTAGGTGGCTGTCCTTCCCATAATAGTCACCAGACAGTGCCAGGGTTTAAATTAAAAAGGCTTATTTTTTTTAATTGAATAATTCAAAATAAGAAAAGAAACTTAATTTAGTGGTCTTTAAAAATTTCCCCAAACTGCATATAAAATGTTATGGCGGCCCCAAAAGGTTGCACAGTTGATTATCTTTAAACCAATTTAAGCATTTTACTTTTGGGTAAACTTAAAATTAAAGTAAGTACTGGTAATTAATAAAAATTTTTTAATTTGGTTCTTTAAAAATTATTCTTCATTTTTTAAACAATTCTTTAAACCCTCAATTCTTGAAAGCTTATTTAAAGGTAAAATTTCCTTTTCCAAACCCAGAGCTTTTTGAGGAAATTTATTTTGAGAACAGATTATTTTAAAGGGAAAAACTATTTGTGAGAAAGGTGGCTGGCTAATTCCCTGGGGGAAATATTATCCCAATCGGCTACGGGAGAAAAATTCCCGGGGAGAGAACGAGCGCTTGCACAGCGCTCAAAAAACCCCAGCCAGAAATTTACCTTGTGAGAAAGGGTTACCTTTGAGAGCCAGAGTTACCTGGAAGAGAACGGTTTACCTCGAGGGGACCTATTTCAAAATTTAAAAGAACGAGTTACGAAATGAAGTTTTATGGCAAAGCAGCAAGGCGTTTTTTTGGTGAAAACAACTTATTTATTTAAAACAAATATTGGAATAATAGGTTTTACGTTACTGGGCAGGGGCTTCCGGCGGGAAATTTTTAAATTGGTAAATCAAAACTTGTGGATAACAGATTATTGCGAAAGGAGAGTACTTTTTGCAGAGAAGAGTACCTGGAGAAAAGCCTGGGGGGAAAATTTTTGGGGGGGCGGAGGGGGAGAACGAGACTTGTGTGAGGGCGGTAACTTTAGGTAAGAAAGGTAGTGCGAGAGATTACGGGGAAAATTTTATCTGATTAAAATTACTGTAAAAAGCTAATTGTGAAAACGGGCCTTGACGAACGCCTCAAAAAACAAACCCTGCAAAATTTCCCCCGCAGAACAAAAATTCCTGTTTTAAAACAATTATTTGGAGAACAATTTTTTCAAGGAGAAATTTTAAACAGTTTGGCCAGGGTTGGGTGGGGAAATTATTCCCTTTGGGAAAACAGGGCCCCTAATCTTGGGAAACAGAATTAAGTAAAAACAGAGTATCGAGAGTAAAAGCAACTTTAGGAAACCAGCATCCTGCCAGGTTAGGTTCTTCGAGAGTCAGCTATTTTGGAGAAACGTTTCCCTCCTGAGGGGAACGACTTACCTTGCAAAAGGTACCGGATAGCTATCAGAAACCGGTTTCTGTTTGGAAAGCAGTCAACGTTTTTCCAGAGAAGCATTCACTGATTATTTCAAAATAATCTGTACTGCGGGGAAAGTTTCTCAGGATTAAACCGGGGGCAATTTTGCAAAATTAGGTGAGAACAGACTTCCTTGGGTAGAGAAAAGTAAGTACGCAAGATGACCAATCTTGTCTCAACTCACATCCATGGTTTTGCAGTGGGGAATTCGGCATTTTTAACAACACATAATCGGCATTGGGAGGATTAACAATTAGATCAACCAATATGACAACCATTAGCAGAATTATCAAGGAACAATAACGACTTGTAAATTTATTTATGCCTTTAATATCTCCCGGGGCACCGGTTTCCCAACAAAACCTTTAATCATTTCCTTGTTTCCTCGATTTTTGTAAAAATTTTATTGATATTAATATATATTATGTCCTGAATAAGATGATATTAACAAATTAATTTTATTAAAAAGTTTTGGGTATTTGATATATTTTTAACAAAATTAAATTTAAAAAATTATAACAGTAAGAAAATTTATTGATTGCATACTTTTATTCCTTTGCAATCCCTTAAAATTTGGAACAATTCTTTTGGGAAGCACCGCATAATCCAATTTTCTCAACCCGCTCAAACCAATGCTGTCCGGATCTCGCTATGGTGAGCTTAAAAACTTGCCTGGTTTCCCAAGGTTTCCCGGGTTTTTTCAAATGCAAGCTCCCTACATGTTAAAAAGTAAAATGTTTAGTAAATTCCCCTGGAGAAATTTTTCGGGAAAAGTCTACAAATCTTCGAACAAATCATGAATAAATAATTCTAAATACTATAAAGGGTTTTCCAAGTAACCACACCCCATTTAAAATTAAAAACCGGAAATTTTTAATAAGGATAATGTAATGCTTTTTTGGGGAAATGCAATAAAAATAGTACTGATTTTATGTACAGGGGCGATGGATTCGTTTGCACGGGGGCTCAAGAAGGCATCACAGATCATCTCTGAAGGAATTCTGGCCAAGAATGTCAAGGTTGGTTCATGGTCAATGTTGTATGTAGTTTCCAAATGTGGGGTGGTTTCAAATTGTTTGGATGACAGCTAACCTAAGATGGCTAGTCAAATATATTGGCAAAGAAGATTCCTATTTATGAATATACACATCAAGTAGTGAGAGTTTGAGAGTTAAGTTGTAACATGTTCTGGGATTTGTCCATTCATGCATCTTACATACTAAGTAAAATTACTAACATGTGTCTTAGGAGCGCTATGCAAGTTTTGGAGATGGACTTGGAGCGAAGATTGCCAAGGGTTCAGCTACATTGGAGGAATGCCAGGTACAGTTACTTTCGGTCTTTATACAGTCACATTTACTAAAGTGAATATTGCAGTCATTCTACAGCGACTGTTTGATGTGTATCAAGCAGTGCACACATCTCACCAGTTACAAATCAGGAAATAAAAACTTGCATTTTTCTTGGCAGTCAAAAATATGAAAACCAATTCAAGTATTTCTTTTTGGTTTATTTCTTTAATCACATACAGCACCATGGTGAGACAGATATGTTCACGTTTGCCAAAGTAGCATTGTTTATACAATGTTTGTGCTGTGGTGTTTGTGTACTGGTTTCCAGTACGTAACATGATCATCCATTTTTCAAAATGGAACCATTCTAAAAAAAGGTTAAAGCATTTACAATTTGTGACTGGGAATGCCACAATACATAAATTTAAAAGTGAACTTATTAAGTGCATCTACATTCACAAATGAATTGAACATTTCATGAGATTCAGGTACAACTTGTACCTTTATGTATTTGTCTTATTGCATTTATCATAAGAGAGAAAGCGATACGTTCTTGGCACATTTCTTTGGAAATTAAACAGTTGAAAGGTGACAGCTCCAAATGACAGCATTGTCACCTTCGAATAAGACAATGTGCAACGAATATGCAACACTATATATTCTAGTCTCAGGCATTTTCCTCCAGATAGCCCAAACTTGGGCTAATGCACGAGTTGTCAGTGATGTGAACCCAACAAAAAACAGGGAAAATTTATTTTCATGTCATCTTTAGATATGCATGATTATTCCCCTAGGTAATGTTAGCTAACTTCAGAATTAACAAATGCATGCAGTGTTTCTTTTACATCATACAGTAACCTGCCTGCAAAACAAACAAATCCATGTACACTGTATTAAATGTTTTTCATCATGACTAAGTTAAATGTGATGTCGTAGTGTAATAACAGCATTTTAACTAACTGCTAGTTTCTTTGTAGGAGTATATCACAAAAGGGGGAAAAAAAAAAAAACCCCCCCCAAAAAATTTTTTTTTTTTTGGGTTTTACAAGGGTTTTTTCCCCCCCTTTTTTTAGGTTGGGAAAAATTTTTTTAAAAGGGGTTTTTTAAAAACCTTTTAAAAAAAAATTTTTTTTTGGGGAAAAATTTTTTTTTTGTTTTTTCCCTTTTTTTTTCTTCCCCCTTTTTTAAAAAAAAAAATTCCTTTAAAAAAAAATTAAAAAAAAAAAAAAAAAAATTTTTTTTGGGTTTTTTTTTAAAAAAAAATTTTTTTTTTTTTTTCCCAAAAATTTTTTTTTAAAATTTTTTAAATTTTTTTGGGGTTTTTTTTCCCCCCCTTTTTTTGGCCAAAAAAAAAAAAAAAAATTTTTTTTTTCCCCCAAAAAATTTCCCCCCCCCAAAAAAAAAGGGGGAAAAAAAAACCCCCCCCCCAAAAAAAAAAGGGGGTTTTTTCCCCCCAAAAAAAAAATTTTAAAAAAAAAAACCCAAAAATTTGGGGGGAAAAAAAGGAAAAATTTTAAAAAAAAAAAATTTTAAAAAAAAAAATTTTTTTTTTTTCGGGTTTTTTAAAACCCGGGCCCCCCCCCAAAAAAAACCCAAAAAAAAAAATTTTTTTCCCCCAAAGGGGGTTTTAATTTGAAACCTTTTAAAAATTTGGAAATCCCCAAATTTTTTTTTCCGGTTGGGGGGGTTTTCCCTTTTTTTTTTGGGAAATTTCCCGTTTTAAAAGGGGGGGGAAAAAAAAATTTTTTTTGGGGAAAATTTTAAAATTTTAAAATTTTTTGGGGGGGGGGGAAATTTGTAAAAAAAACCCAAAAAATTTTTTTTCAAAATTTTTAAATTTTAAAGGGGGGTTTGGGGGAAAAAGGGCCAAAAAAAACCCGGGGGTTTTTTTTTAAAACCGGGGGGAAAAAAAAAACCCCCCCCCGGGGGTTTGGGAAAATTGGGGGGTTTTTTTTTTCCCCCAAAAATTTTATTTGGGGATTTTTTTTTTTTGGCTGCCAAAAAAAAGGTTTTTTTTTCCTGATTTGTAACTGGGGGTTTCACTCTTGATAAAAAAACAGTCGTTAAAAATAACGAAATTTCCTTTGTAAAGGGAACTGTAAAAAGACCAAAAGAAATTATGGCATTCCCCCAATGAAGGGGGAACCCTTCCCAATCTTCCCCCAAAGAATTCCAAAACGCAAAAACCCCCTAAGCCGGGTTTTTTTGTAAAAATCATGAAGGGAAAACCCAAAATTTTTAATCTCAAACTCTCCATTTGATTTATATTCATAAATGGGAATCTTCTTTCCCCAATATTTTTGGCCACCCTTTTTCGTCCCAAACCCGCCCCCAATTTGGGAAACAATTCCCTTTGAATAACCCAACCCGACATTTTTTTAAAAATTTCCCTTTCGGGGAAAAATGATCTTTGTTTTACCCCCTTAAAAAACCCCCCTTACATAAAATCGTACTATTTTTATTGCATTTCCTAGCATTACAAGATTATCATCGCTTCAATATATCGACGTATTTTGCCGAATATACCAGCTCAATTGAAATGGGGCATGTGTAGACATTGGAAATATGTGTCATTCAGATTAGTCCATGTTATGGAATGCTGACGATCAGTTGCAGGGGGTTTGTTTGACAATGGTGTACAACCATCCTTTACCCGAAAATTTCTGAACTGGTACATAAACTATGTACTGTTGTAGAGTGCAGTGGCTCAGGGGTAGAACTTTGGACTCTTGACAAAGGGGAGGGGTTTAAATTGTAAAGGGTTTTAAAATTAAAGTTTTTTTCACTCTAAAATTTACTTTTACTGAACAGTTCCGGGTTCATTCTTGATTATATAAATAGGTGATGCTAAAATGCACCCATCTACAGTAAGAATCTAATTTTATAATTGATATAAAACATTTTAAACACTCCTCAGAACCAAGATAAATATATTATTATGACAAGTAAAAACCGTCTGTCTCGGCTACCAAGAGAATGGCGAGAGGAAACAAGGCAGAATCAGATGCATTATGGGACAGGGTTGTTGTGTTTTGGGACACGCGGTCAGCCGAGCCGGGTAGAGTCATGTGATCAAGGCTATAAATGATAACTGACAAGTCAGTTAATTGTTTCCATTGATAATTAACTGACATAATGGAATTGTACATACAAAATATGGTTGATCTAATTTAGTTGAATCACTCCTAACTGCAGTATTATGCTGACTAATAAGTTACAACACAAATGCCTGCACTATCCATCGACTTGTGCATAAAACCATGGTGATATGAGATTGTATGCACAGATGTGTCTCTGAGTCCATCTGTCTGTCCCCCTTTTTTAAAAAGTACCCGCCTTTTAAAACTTTTACGGCCCCCCGGGTTAATTCCCCCCCATTGAAAAACCCGGATTATTTTAAAAAATAAATCAATAAAAACATAAAATTAAGGACGTTTACCAAAACAGGGAAATTTTTAAAATTGGGTGATAAGGCAGCCCGCCCGGGGGAAAAAAGCGATTCCTTTGCCAGAAATTGCCCGTGGGAATTAAGAATGATAAACCCCACACAACAATGGTCAGTGTACTGGACTGGTTTTCCCTAGGGGCTGGCTGTAAAACGGCTCATCACTACCTCTCCGTCTTGGTTAATACTTGTCTCATCTTTACCCCAAAAAGATTAGGGTCAACACTTTTTTATTCACAGGGGAATAAAAAACCAACCACCACCCCCGGAAAAAAGACAAAATTTAATAAGTAATATTGAACAAAAATTGTTCATAAAAAATTTTTTAAATTTCTTTCTTTGACGAGCCCCCCTTTGCGGGGGAAATGAATGATGGCTTTGCATTTTGGTTTGGGGCTTTTAAAGGCGCGGTTTTAAAAGGCATTCAAAATTTTTAATGAAACAAAATTTTTAATCAGAATAACCCAAATAAAAGCAAATTTAATTTTTCCAGCCCGGAAAAAAAACGCCAAATGAAAATTTCAAATTGGCCCCGTTAAAACAGCCCTTTGAAATTTAAAAAAACTATTTTTCTAATTTTCAAAAATAATTGTAACTGACCACAATAACATTCAAGGCTTTTCTTTTCTTTATAAAATTCTAGAATTTCAAGGCCCTGAATTGGATCCAACAAATTTCAAGGCTTTTCAAGACTTTAAAGGCCCCTGGCCAGTATTCGCATCAATCGAACCAAGCATGCCAAACCTACCAACAGATGGCACCAGTGCTGCCTTTGAGTTGATCACTTGCACGAACTTGAGCTGCATGTTTTACAACTTTAATATTTCGACCAACAAACAATCACATCTTACAAAAAAACAATTTACAAAAATAAAACTTTAAATTTGGGGGTTTTTTAAACCCTTGGGGAAATTGAATTTTTTTGGGTGTCAAAACCTACTAACACGTTTTAAAATTAAAAAATTTTTCCCAAAAAATTGCTTAAAATGTCCGGCCAGTGTCGTGTGATTTGGTTCAACATTGATCTGAATCAACACAAACATCAATAATTTTTTAAAGTTTAATGTCACCAAATTATAAATAACTCTTCTTCAAACAATGTCAAGGAATACTGCCAGGGCCAGGTAAAATATAATCTAAAAAAATTCATAGCTTATAATAAAATATTATGTAAACTTAAATGGTCAAATCAACACAAACATGAGTTCTAAATGTACTTTATACACGAATACAAACAACACTGACAAAAATCTTACCTTGAAGTCTTTATCAAGCCCAAAGTGCTTCAGGAAGCCAATGACTGTCATGGCATCTAGACACAAGAAGACAAAACATATATCCAACTGTAAACACAGAAATGTAATCTTACCGTGTAGACTCCAGGACTGCACACAGCTTTACATTTCACCCCTTGACAGGTCTTTCTGTTCCAACAATACATCATTAAATGGGAAGTATTCAGCCATGATATGATGTAATTACTATACATCAAATATTCATTTACACACCATTGTCTATAGTCAGGTATTTACAAAAACAAAGCTGAATGAGATCAAGCAACATTAAGTGAAAATCTCATTAGCTTAGAAATATCAAACAAAGGGATTTGACTTTTCAGGTAGAAATAGAATGTATAACATGAATTATTTGCTTACATAACGTGTATGCAAAGCAAAGTGATATGACTCACCATAATCATACTGATGCTTAGTAGGTTCTTTCGCTTTTGGTTCAATCAGAAACTGGCCTTTGAAGCCAATCTTCTTTTTGTAAGCTGTAAGAAGAGAAATACAACAGTTTACCACACTGGCTGGTTGCAGGGTAATGTAATATCAAATGGAAGAAATTGTGAACAGCTTGTAATAGTATAATTGTAAACAATGGTGGAATGCAAGCCAATTTTAAAAGTGGTACTATGACATGAAATTGCAACAAAATATCACAAGAAAAGGCAACAGATCTGTATTTCCCATGCTTAAGCAAACACAATATTTATGTTTATTTTATTTATACAAAGAACGTATTATGCATTTTATAGCACGAGTACTAGTAAACCCACAGTATTCTGTCTGTCATGCTTTTTCAACTGCTCTCATATCTGTGCCCTTTGACCTCAGTCTTACCAACAGCCATCTTGAAGAAGCTGGCCATGTGGGAGAGTTCAGCAAACACGTCTGTGTTGAGTAGACTCTGGTAGCCTTCCCGGCCACCCCAGAACACTGCAATCGTAATAACATCATCACTAAAAACCCCTTTAAAAAGGTTCAGGAAAACCTGGTACACTTACAGGGCCTTTCAAATTTTCAGGAAACCCTTTAAAAAAAAAGGGACAAAACGGTGGAACACATTCAAACCAAATGCAATTAAGGAAATTTTCATGCCCAAAAACCCCTTTTTTGCAAAAAACTTACCTTAAAGGAAAAATTTTTTTAAAGTTTTTACAAATTCAAATTCAAAATGGTTTTAATATTTCAAACAATTCCTTGGGTTAAAAAGTTTTAATG
>JAODUO010003739.1:0-12960 GCA_025642075.2 Ridgeia piscesae | reverse complement strand
GTGTGTGTTGTCACTCGCTGTCCCTGTGGTTGTAGGTGTACACTGGTGTGTGTTGTCACTCGCTGGTGGGTGTAGGTGTACACTGGTGTGTGTTGTCACTCGCTGTGCCTGTGTGTGTAGGTGTACACTGGTGTGTGTTGTCACTCGCTGTGCCTGTGTGTGTAGGTGTACACTGGTGTGTGTTGTCATTTGCTGTGCCTGTGTTGTAGGTGTACACTGGTGTGTGTTGTCACTCGCTGTGCCTGTGGTTTTTTTTAGGTGTACACTGGTGTGTGTTGTCACTCGCTGTGCCTGTGGTTGTAGGTGTACACTGGTGTGTGTTGTCACTCGCTGTGCCTGTGGTTGTAGGTGTACACTGGTGTGTGTTGTCACTCGCTGTGCCTGTGGTTGTAGGTGTACACTGGTGTGTTTGTCATTTGCTGTGTCTGTGATTGTAGGTGTACACTGGTGTGTGTTGTCATTTGCTGTGCCTGTGTTGTAGGTGTACACTGGTGTGTGTTGTCACTCGCTTGCCTGGGGTTGTAGGTGTACACTGGTGTGTTTTGGGTCACTCGCTGTGCCTGTGTGTGTAGGTGTACACTGGTGTGTGTTGTCACTCGCTGTGCCTGGGGTTTTGTAGGTGTACACTGGTGTGTGTTGTCACTCGCTGTGCCTGTGGTTGTAGGTGTACACTGGTGTGTGTTGTCACTCGCTGTGTCTGTGGTTGTAGGTGTACACTGGTGTGTGTTGTCACTCGCTGTGCCTGTGGTTGTAGGTGTACACTGGTGTGTGTTGTCACTCGCTGTGCCTGTGGTTGTAGGTGTACACTGGTGTGTGTTGTCACTCGCTGTGCCTGGGGTTTTGTAGGTGTACACTGGTGTGTGTTGTCACTCGCTGTGCCTGGGGTTTGAAACACTGGTGTGTGTTGTCATTTGCTGTGTCTGTGGTTGTAGGTGTACACTGGTGTGTGTTGTCACTCGCTGTGCCTGTGTGTGTAGGTGTACACTGGTGTGTGTTGTCACTCGCTGTGCCTGTGTGTGTAGGTGTACACTGGTGTGTGTTGTCACTCGCTGTGCCTGTGTGTGTAGGTGTACACTGGTGTGTGTTGTCACTCGCTGTGCCTGTGTGTGTAGGTGTACACTGGTGTGTGTTGTCACTCGCTGTGCCTGTGGTTGTAGGTGTACACTGGTGTGTGTTGTCACTCGCTGTGCCTGTGGTTGTATGTACACTGGTGTGTGTTGTCACTCGCTGTGCCTGTGGTTGTAGGTGTACACTGGTGTGTGTTGTCACTCGCTGTGCCTGTGGTTGTAGGTGTACACTGGTGTGTGTTGTCACTCGCTGTGCCTGTGGTTGTAGGTGTACACTGGTGTGTATTGTCACTCGCTGTGTCTGTGATTGTAGGTGTACACTGGTGTGTGTTGTCACTTGCTGTGTCTGTGATTGTAGGTGTACACTGGTGTGTGTTGTCACTTGCTGTGTCTGTGATTGTAGGTGTACACTGGTGTGTGTTGTCACTCGCTGTGTCTGTGGTTGTAGGTGTACACTGGTGTGTGTTGTCACTTGCTGTGTCTGTGATTGTATGTGTACACTGGTGTGTATTGTCACTCGCTGTGTCTGTGATTGTAGGTGTACACTGGTGTGTGTTGTCACTTGCTGTGTCTGTGATTGTAGGTGTACACTGGTGTGTGTTGTCACTCGCTGTGTCTGTGGTTGTAGGTGTTGTCACTCGCTGTGCCTGTGGTTGTAGGTGTTGTCACTCGCTGTGCCTGTGGTTGTAGGTGTTGTCCCTCATTGTCTGTGGTTGTAGGTGTTGTCACTCACTGTGCCTGTGGTTGTAGGTGTTGTCACTTGCTGTGCCTGTGGTTATAGGTGTTGTCACTCGCTGTGTCTGTGGTTGAAAGGTGTTGTCACTCGCTGTGTCTGTGGTTGTAGCTGTTGTCACTCGCTCTGTCTGTGGTTGTAGGTGTTGTCACTCGCTGTGTCTCTGGTTGTAGGTGTTGTCACTCACTGTGCCTGTAGTTGTAGGTGTTGTCACTCACTATGTTTGTGGTTGTAGGTGTTGTCACTCGCTGTGTCTGTGGTTGTAGGTGTTGTCACTCGCTGTGTCTGTGGTTGTAGGTGTTGTCACTCACTGTGTCTGTGGTTGTAGGTGTTGTTACTCACTGTGTCTGTGGTTATAGGTGTTGTCCCTCATTGTCTATGGTTGTAGGTGTTGTCACTCACTGTGCCTGTGGTTGTAGGTGTTGTCACTCACTGTGTTTGTGGTTGTAGGTGTTGTCACTCGCTGTGTCTGTGGTTGTAGGTGTTCATTGGCAGTAACTTCAGCACTGTCATTGGGCAGCTCAAGTATGAGGGTCGCCAGACACATCTGCCTCTGGCTCTCATCATTGGTATCATCGTCGCAGCTGGCTTCCTCATCTTCATCATTGTCATCATCTGCATCGCGTACCATATGAAGTCCCAGGAGAGTGGCCGCGTCATGAAGCGCATGCAGAACCAGATGGACAAGTTGGAGGCCTCCGTCGCCAAGGAGTGCAAGGAAGGTGGGTCTTGACTGGCTGCTCACAGTGTCACTGTCACATTGTCATCATATGTATCCAGGCGTATCCACATGTATCCAGGAGTATCCACCTGTATCCAGGTGTATCCACATGTGTTCAGGTGTATCCACATGTGTTCAGGTGTATGCACATGTGTTCAGGTGTATCCACATGTGTTCAGGTGTATCCACATGTGTTCAGGTGTATCCCCATGTGTTCAGGTGTATGCACATGTGTTCAGGTGTATCCACATGTGTTTAGGTGTATGCACATGTGTTCAGGTGTATCCCCATGTGTTCAGGTGTATACACATGTGTTCAGGTGTATGCACATGTGTTCAGGTGTATGCACATTTGGGGTTCCAAGGTGTATCCACATGTGTTCAGGTGTATCCACATGTGTTCAGGTGTATACACATGTGTTCAGGTGTATCCACATGTGTTCAGGTGTATGCACATGTGTTCAGGTGTATGCACATGTGTTCAGGTGTATACACATGTATTCAGGTGTATGCACATGTGTTCAGGTGTATCCACATGTGTTCAGGTGTATGCACATGTGTTCAGGTGTATCCACATGTGTTCAGGTGTATCCACATGTGTTCAGGTGTATCCCCATGTGTTCAGGTGTATCCAAATGTGTTCAGGTTATGCACATGTGTTCAGGTGTATCCCCAAAAGTGTTCAGGGTATATCCCCATGTTTTTTAGGTTTTTCACATTTTTGGTTCAGGTGACCCTAACCCCAAAAAGACAATTTTACCTTTCCGGGGGCCCTTTTCGGCCCCCTTTGCTCCTAACCCGGCCCCGAGAAGGCCTTTCCCCAAAGCCCCCCACCCTTTACCCCGGCCTTTTGATGAAAGGGGCCCCCCCCAAGAACCCCCGGGAACACCCTGTTACCCCCCGGAAAATGAGGTAAATGTACCCCCCTAAAAACATGGGAACACACCTAAGTGTAGCTCCCCCAGAACATGAGAACACACCGTAAGTGTACCTCCCTCAGAACATGAGAACACACCGTAAGTGTACCTCCCTCAGAACATGAGAACACACCGTAAGTGTACCTCCCTCAGAACATGAGAACACACCGTAAGTGTACCTCCCTCAGAACATGAGAACACACCGTAAGTGTACCTCCCTCAGAACATGAGAACACACTGTAAGTGTACCTCCCTCAGAACATGAGAACACCCCGTAAGTGTACCTCCCTCAGAACATGAGAACACACTGTAAGTGTACCCCCCTCAGAACATGAGAACACACTGTAAGTGTACCTCCCTCAGAACATGAGCACACAAATTTTTTGTAAAAGTTTTACCTCCCTCAGAACATGAGACACACGTAAGTGTACCTCCCTCAGAACATGAGAACACACTGTAAGTGTACCTCCCTCAGAACATGAGAACACACTGTAAGTGTACCTCTGTCAGAACAAGAGAACTCTCTTTGAAACTGCCTGTCAGTGGGTGAGACACCAGTGAGTGGGTGATACTTGAGTCGTCTGTTCTGTGCTTGTTGCAGTTGGTGGAGTCTACACGTGAAGGACTGCGTCGCTTCAACCAACTCATTGGCAACAAGACATTTCTACTTCTCTTCATACGCACGCTGGAACGCAACCCAAACTTCTCCATGCGTGAACGTGTCAACGTTGCATCCCTTCTCAGCGTGGCTCTACAGAACAGAATGGAGTACTACACAGAGTGAGTCCACAGTCAGGGCAGAGGTTGTTGGCACGTCTTCAACCACAGTGTGTCCAGTCTAGCAGTGCTGACACGCAAGAAAATTAAGAACATTTTGTTCCAAGGGCCCCTGGTGACAGTCATTGTGTGATGTTAGTGACCCTGGTGACATTTTCATTTGGGGGTTTGGTTTTGTTTAGTTGACCCTTTTTTGGGTGACAGTCATTGTGTGAGGGGTTGGTGGCCCCTGGTGAACCAAGTCATTGGTGATGTTGGGTTGGCCCTGGTTTGAATTTTTCATTTGGGTTGGGGATGTTAGTTGGGGCCCTGGTGACATTTTCTTGTTATGTTATTTGGCCCTTTTTTGGTAAACAGTATTTGTGTTTGTTTTTTGTTAGTGGCCCTGGGACAGTCATTGGTGATGTTAGTGCCCCTTGGTGAAAATCATTGTTGGTAAAGGGTTTAATGGGCCCCGGGGGTTTTGGAAGTTCATTGTTTTGTTTCTTTTCCCCGGGGTTGAAGTATTGGTTTTGATGTTTTATTTTGGCCCGGGTGACAGTCTTTGTGATGTTAATGACCGGGTGACATTCTTTGTGATGTTGTCCCCCGGGTGACAGTCTTTGTGGGGATGTTTGTGACATTTTTGGTTTTTGAAATCACCCTGTATGTTGTGCCCCGGGGGTGACATTTTTGTTTTGTTAGGGGTTAAGTCCCCCTGGTGAAAGTTCTTGTTTTGAGTTATAAAACCCTGGTGACTTTTAAAATAAATGGGGGGTTGGGCCCCCCCGGTTTTTTGACATTAAAAGGGTGATTTGTAAACCCTGGTGACAACCCCCCTGGGGGTTTAAATTGACCCGGGTACAGGTTTGTTTGGTTAGGGGCCCGGGTTTTGGGAAAATTTCCCCCGGGTGATTGTTAGTCCCCTGGTACAAGTTTCTTGTGAATTTTAAGGGGCCCGGGGGCTTTTCTTGTGTATTTTAAGGGGTTACAATTCCCCCAGTGAAGGGTTAAAAACCCCCTGTTGGAAAAGGTCTTCCCCCTGTGATTTTGGGTTGACCCCCCTATGCATTTCTTTCTGGATTTTTGATGTCTTGTGAAAATTTTCCTTTTCCTTTGTATTTTGAATGATTCCTTGTGCAGTTTTCCTGGGGGTGTTTTGATGTCTTGTGACGGGCCCCTTCCTGTGAATTTTGATAAATTCCTTTGTGCATTTCTTCCTGGATTTTGGGATGAATTCCTGTTAAACAGGTCTTCCTGGTGTTGGATGACCCTAAAAATGAAAAAGGCCCCTTCCTTTTATGTTTGGAATTCTTGTTTTTGGAAAAAGTCCTTCCTGTAAAAATTGGTTATGTTCTTGAATTGACGGGTTCTTCCTGGTACTGGTTTTGACGGTTGTTGGGGGTTCCTTCCCCCTGGTACTTTTGGGGAATTGACGGTGTGACAGTTTTCCCTTTGTTCCCCCGGGGTTGTGGGACGGGGAATTGCCGGGTTGTAAAAATTGTGGTGAAGGAACCCCTGGTTCCTTTTTGTTCCCCGTTCGAAACTTTGTTTTGGCTGTCTGAATTGGGGGGGAAGTCAAGGGAAGGGCGTTTCCGGGCCAACCCCCAATTTTTTCTACCCCCCGGTTTATTTTGCGGCCCATTGTTTTGTTTTTGCCATGGCCTTAAAATTGTGCCCTGAACACCCCTGGTTGGGCTGTAATTGGTTACCCCTGATCTCTGGAGGGTTCCTTTAATTTTTCGGTTCGGGGTGCCACTTGAATTTTGGTCTCATTGTTTTCAGTTTTAATTGGCACTGGAAGTGTCCTCTTGTAAAGTGCTTTTGGTTCCCCCTAAACGTTTTTCCTGGGCAAGGGTCAATGGTCCCCCTGGGAAATTTCCCCCTTGAGGTAATGGTCACAAAAAGGTCCCCCGGGTGGTTAGGCAATGGTCTAACAGAAGGGGTTCCCCGTTTTGGGGTGTAAAGGCCAAAAGGGGCGGTCCCCCCGGGGTGTAAAAAGCGTCCAAATGGTCCAAAAAAGAAGGCGTCCCCCCAAAATGTAAAAAGGTTTGGGTAAAAATGGCCAAAACCAGGGGCGGTCCCCCCAAAATGTAAAAAGGTCAAAATATCCCCCTCCCCTGGGGAAAACCGGTTCGGGGCTTCAGGTCAGGGGGTCCCCCGCCTCAATGTTCCCCCTGGGGGGTCCCCGGTCCACGGGTGCCAATGAGGGGGTCCAAAAATCCTGGGAAAGGGGAAAAACGAAAATTGGGGGGTCCCCCTTTGGGGGTAAAAAGGTCCAAAGGGTCCCCCCTACTTAAAACCCCCGTCCCTTCGGGTGGCCTGGGGCAATGGCCACGAACATTCCCTCGGGTGCCATTTGTCAAGGGTGCAACTAAGGGGGTTTTCCCCTTGGTTTTCATTTTGTAAAAAGTGAACTAAAGAATTCCGGGGGCGGGGGGGTCCATTTTGTAATTTTTCCCCCAACTGCCCTGAAACACCAGTAATGATGACCATCAGTTCAGACAGTTGCACATTGACACTGACACAGACGGATGCTCAGTTGCACATTGACACTGACACCAAGGGACACTTAGTAGCACATTGACACTGACACAGAGGAATGCTCAGTGGCACATTGACACAGCCACAGAAGGACGCTAAGTAGCACATTGACACTGACAAAGGGGGACACCCAATTGCAGATTAACACTGACACAGATGGACACTCATTGGCACAGTGACAAGGACACAGAGGAACATTGAGCAGCACACTGACACTGAGACAGAACGGTGCTCAGTAGCATATTGACACTGACATAGGGGGACGCTCTGTAGACCATTCACACTGACATAGGGGGACGCTCTGTAGACCATTGACGCTGACACAGGGGGACGCTCTATAGACCATTGACACTAACACGGGGACTCTCTGTAGACCATTGACACTAACACAGGGGGACACTCTGTAGACCATTGACACTGACACAGAGAAATGCCCAGTGGACCATTGACATTGACACAGAGAAACGTTCAGTGGACCACTGACACTGACACAGAGTGACACTCAGTGCCACATTGACACTGACACACTGAGACATTCAGTGGCACACTGATACCGACATACAAGGACCATCAGATGATCAGTGGTACAATTACAGACCCACAGGGGTGCTTCAGTGGCACATTGACATGGAAACATGTTCGACACAATACACTGTCTCTTGCACATACCGTCGTAGAAACAACTTGGGGTGGCTGGAACGCCCTTCCATTGACTTCTCAATCAGATCAGCCAGCAATGTCTTCAGTATACTGCAACACAAGACAGCTCATTCAGCACATGATCACTGTCATCACCGTCATCAACAGTACAGGAAGACTGTCATCACCGTCATCAACAGTACAGGAAGACTGTCATCAACGTCATCAACAGTACAGGAAGACTGTCATCAAGATCATCAACATCACAGGAAGACTGTCATCAAGATCATCAACATCACAGGAAGACTGTCATCAGTATTATCAACATCACAGGAAGACTGTCATCAGGATCATCAACATCACAGGAAGACTGTCATCAGGATCATCAACATCACAGGAAGACTGTCATCAAGATCATCAACATCACAGGAAGACTGTCATCAGGATCATCAACATCACAGGAAGACTGTCATCAAGATCATCAACATCACAGAAAGACTGTCATCAGGATCATCAACATCACAGGAAGACTGTCAACAGGATCAACATCACTGGATGATTGTCATCACTAACATCACACAATGAATGTCCCCAGGGTCACTAACATCACAAGACAACTGTCACCAGGGTCACTAACATCACAGGGTGATTGTCACCAGGGTCACTAACATCACACAATGACTGTCACCAGGGTCACTAACATCACAGGGTGATTGTCACCAGGGTCACTAACATCACACAATGAATGTCACCAGGGTCACTAACATCACATGATGAATGTCACCAGGGTCACTAACATCACACAATGACTGTCACCAGGGTCACTAACATAACAAGACAACTGTCACCAGGGTCACTAACATCACAGGGTGATTGTCACCAGTGTCACTAACATCACACAATGACTGTCACCAGGGTCACTAACATCACACAATGAATGTCACCATGGTCATTAACATCACACAATGACTGTCACCAGGGCCACTAACATCACACAATGACTGTCACCAGGGTCACTAGCATCACACAATGACTGTCACCAGGGCCATTAACATCACACAATGACTGTCACCAGGGTCACTAACATCACACAATGACTGTCACCAGGGCCACTAACATCACACAATGACTGTCACCAGGGCCACTAACATCACACAATGACTGTCACCAGGGCCACTAACATCACACAATGACTGTCACCAGGGCCACTAACATCACACAATGACTGTCACCAGGGCCACTAACATCACACAATGACTGTCACCAGGGTCACTAACATCACACAATGACTGTCACCAGGGTCACTAACATCACACAATGACTGTCACCAGGGGCATTGGAACAAAATGTTCTTAATTTTCTTGCGTGTCAGCACTGCTAGACTGGACACACTGTGGTTGAAGACGTGCCAACAACCTCTGCCCTGACTGTGGACTCACTCTGTGTAGTACTCCATTCTGTTCTGTAGAGCCACGCTGAGAAGGGATGCAACGTTGACACGTTCACGCATGGAGAAGTTTGGGTTGCGTTCCAGCGTGCGTATGAAGAGAAGTAGAAATGTCTTGTTGCCAATGAGTTGGTTGAAGCGACGCAGTCCTTCACGTGTAGACTCCACCAACTGCAACAAGCACAGAACAGACGACTCAAGTATCACCCACTCACTGGTGTCTCACCCACTGACAGGCAGTTTCAAAGAGAGTTCTCTTGTTCTGACAGAGGTACACTTACAGTGTGTTCTCATGTTCTGAGGGAGGTACACTTACAGTGTGTTCTCATGTTCTGAGGGAGGTACACTTACAGTGTGTGCTCATGTTCTGAGGGAGGTACACTTACAGTGTGTGCTCATGTTCTGAAGGAGGTACACTTACAGTGTGTTCTCATGTTCTGAGGGAGGTACACTTACAGTGTGTTCTCATGTTCTGAGGGAGGTACACTTACAGTGTGTTCTCATGTTCTGAGGGAGGTACACTTACGGTGTGTTCTCATGTTCTGAGGGAGGTACACTTACGGTGTGTTCTCATGTTCTGAGGGAGGTACACTTACGGTGTGTTCTCATGTTCTGAGGGAGGTACACTTACGGTGTGTTCTCATGTTCTGAGGGAGGTACACTTACGGTGTGTTCTCATGTTCTGAGGGAGGTACACTTACGGTGTGTTCTCATGTTCTGAGGGAGGTACACTTACGGTGTGTTCTCATGTTCTGGGGGAGCTACACTTATGGTGTGTTCCCATGTTCTTAGGGAGCTACACTCACCTCGAGGTCCTGGGTAACAGGGTGTTCGTCCGTGGGTACATTGGGGAAGAGGACCTTCATACAGAAGGCCTGGTAGGAGCGGAATGGGAGGCCGCATGGCCCGGACAGGTCATTCGTCAGTTCTGTTATGTCAGTCTGAAGCTCAGCAAATGCTGCAAAGGAAATGGTGCAAATGAAAATACAGGTGTGGTATGGATACACCTGAACACATGTGTATACACCTGAACACATGGGGATAACCTGAACACATTTGGATACACCTGAACACATGTGCATACACCTGAACACATGTGGATACACCTGAACACATGTGGATACACCTGAACACATGGGGATACACCTGAACACATGTGGATACACCTGAACACATGTGATACACCTGAACACATGTGGATACACCTGAACACATGTGCATACACCTGAATACATGTGTATACACCTGAACACATGTGCATACACCTGAACACATGTGCATACACCTGAACACATGTGGATACACCTGAACACATGTGTATACACCTGAACACATGTGGATACACCTGAACACATGTGGATACACCTGAACACATGTGGATACACCTGAACACATGTGCATACACCTGAACACATGTGCATACACCTGAACACATGTGTATACACCTGAACACATGTGCATACACCTGAACACATGTGCATACACCTAAACACATGTGGATACACCTGAACACATGTGCATACACCTGAACACATGTGATACACCTGAACACATGTGGATACACCTGAACACATGTGGATACACCGGGAACACATGTGCATACACCTGAACACATGTGGATACACCTGAACACATGTGGATACACCTGGATACAGGTGGATACTCCTGGATACATGTGGATACGCCTGGATACATATGATGACAATGTGACAGTGACACTGTGAGCAGCCAGTCAAGACCCACCTTCCTTGCACTCCTTGGCGACGGAGGCCTCCAACTTGTCCATCTGGTTCTGCATGCGCTTCATGACGCGGCCACTCTCCTGGGACTTCATATGGTACGCGATGCAGATGATGACAATGATGAAGATGAGGAAGCCAGCTGCGACGATGATACCAATGATGAGAGCCAGAGGCAGATGTGTCTGGCGACCCTCATACTTGAGCTGCCCAATGACAGTGCTGAAGTTACTGCCAATGAACACCTACAACCACAGACACAGCGAGTGACAACACCTACAACCACAAACACAGTGAGTGACAACACCTACAACCACAGGCACAGTGAGTGACAACACCTACAACCATAGACAATGAGGGACAACACCTATAACCACAGACACAGTGAGTAACAACACCTACAACCACAGACACAGTGAGTGACAACACCTACAACCACAGACACAGCGAGTGACAACACCTACAACCACAGACAAGCGAGTGACAACACCCACAACCACAAACATAGTGAGTGACAACACCTACAACTACAGGCACAGTGAGTGACAACACCTACAACCAGAGACACAGCGAGTGACAACACCTACAACCACAGACAGAGCGAGTGACAACAGCTACAACCACAGACACAGCGAGTGACAACACTTACAACCACAGACACAGCGAGTGACAACACCTATAACCACAGGCACAGCAAGTGACAACACCTACAACCACAGGCACAGTGAGTGACAACACCTACAACCACAGACAATGAGGGACAACACCTACAACCACAGGCACAGCGAGTGACAACACCTACAACCACAGGCACAGCGAGTGACAACACCTACAACCACAGACACAGCGAGTGACAACACACACCAGTGTACACCTACAATCACAGACACAGCAAGTGACAACACACACCAGTGTACACCTACAATCACAGACACAGCAAGTGAAAAAACACCAGTGTACACATACAATCACAGACACAGCAAGTGACAACACACACCAGTGTACACCTACAACCACAGACACAGCGAGTGACAACACACACCAGTGTACACCTACAATCACAGACACAGCAAGTGACAACACACACCAGTGTACACCTACAATCACAGACACAGCAAGTGACAACACACACCAGTGTACACCTACAATCACAGACACAGCGAGTGACAATACACACCAGTGTACACCTACAACCACAGGCACAGCGAGTGACAACACACACCAGTGTACACCTACAACCACAGGCACAGCGAGTGACAACACACACCAGTGTACACCTACAACCACAGGCACAGCGAGTGACAACACACACCAGTGTACACCTACAACCACAGACACAGCGAGTGACAACACACACCAGTGTACACCTACAACCACAGGCACAGCGAGTGACAACACACACCAGTGTACACCTACACACACAGGCACAGCGAGTGACAACACACACCAGTGTACACCTACACACACAGGCACAGCGAGTGACAACACACACCAGTGTACACCTACACACACAGGCACAGCGAGTGACAACACACACCAGTGTACACCTACACACACAGGCACAGCGAGTGACAACACACACCAGTGTACACCTACAATCACAGACACAGCAAGTGACAACACACACCAGTGTACACCTACAACCACAGGCACAGCGAGTGACAACACACACCAGTGTACACCTACAACCACAGACACAGCGAGTGACAACACACACCAGTGTACACCTACAACCACAGGCCCCAGTGACAACACACACCAGTGTACACCTACAAAACCCCAGGCACAGCGAGTGACAACACACACCAGTGTACACCTACAACCACAGACACAGCGAGTGACAACACACACCAGTGTACACCTACAACCACAGGCACAGCGAGTGACAACACACACCAGTGTACACCTACACACACAGGCACAGCGAGTGACAACACACACCAGTGTACACCTACACACACAGGCACAGCGAGTGACAACACACACCAGTGTACACCTACACACACAGACACAGCGAGTGACAACACACACCAGTGTACACCTACAATCACAGACACAGCAAGTGACAACACACACCAGTGTACACCTACAATCACAGACACAGCGAGTGACAATACACACCAGTGTACACCTACAACCACAGGCACAGCGAGTGACAACACACACCAGTGTACACCTACAACACAGGCACAGCAAATGACAACACACACCAGTGTACACCTACAACCCCAGGCACAGCGAGTGACAAACACACCAGTGTACACCTACAACCCCAGACACAGCAAATGACAACACACACCAGTGTACACCTACAACCACAGGCACAGCGAGTGACAACACACACCAGTGTACACCTACAAAACCCCAGGCACAGCGAGTGACAACACACACCAGTGTA
>JAODUO010003738.1:0-12968 GCA_025642075.2 Ridgeia piscesae | reverse complement strand
CCCCCAAAAAATGTTTTTTCGCCAAAAATCTTACCCCAAGGGGGGTAGGACAAATCAAGGTAAATGGAACATAAAAAGGTACGGGGAACCAAAAGAAAAAAAACCTTAAAAAACTTTAATTTCAAAAACAGAACACCCAAAGTAAATACCGGGGCCCTTTCTGCGGTTTTGGCGCAAAGTACCCAAAGTTGAGACTTGATTTTAAATTTCAGTTGATAAATGTCCAACCCGGTTTTGTTTTTTATCTTTTTCTTATTGGAGGTGTTTGTCCTTCTTGAAAAAAAAGGTTTTTTGGGCCATATACCATATTAGACGGGTTTTAAGCGACGAAGCCGGAACGGTAAGTTAGATTTCAAATGGGAATGCTTCGTTTACTGCGTCGTTCTTGTGTTCTTTGAAAAGGCGGGTTTTTAACTTTGTATTTAATCAGTTTTGTAATTCATTTTTAAAAGATTAAGGGTGTTCTTTTTTCGTTGGGAAATTACCTACGTGGCTTTGGCGTACGCTAGATTCCTGCAACACTTGGAACTTCTCCCTTTGTGAGCCCCCCCTCTATACCGTGTGCCGGGAGTTTTACCCGTGTTAACCAGCGTCACTTTATAACTTGAAATCTATAATTATGTGACCGGGGGAAAGGGGTTTAAAAAAGTATAGACCCAATGTAACATGTGTTATCTTTTAAAAGGAAATTCTTTAATATTCCAAAACCCTTAAAGAAAAAATATTTAATATTATTTTAATTAGGGAACCCCTTTTTTTTTGATGAGCGTTTTGGGGAGGAAAAAAGAAGGGAGAATTAAAATTAAAGAACATTCCCTAAATATTGTAAGTATTTTGTACTTTATTTCCCTTTTCTCGTATATAAATTTTAAATTTTTAACTTTTTTTCATTTTAAATTAATGAAAACGGCTTTTTTTTGAAAAAATATTAAACCCAAAAAAATTTTAATTTTAAATTATTAATAATTAGAAAATTTTAATGCTTAAATTTCCGATTTAAGTGGAAAATTTTTTTTTATTTTAACAATGTGGGATTACTACAAGGGGTGTTATTTACAATAAACTACTCTGGTTGTTAAACAGTGTAGCCGTGGACTGTTTGTTGTGGTTAAACCCTCTACTATCCGGCTGGGTTGCGTTCGTCACAGTTTTTTTTTAATTTATATATTTTTAAATTAAAGGGCCAAATATTAGAAGTTTGTTTCAGAACATGTAATGTATCGATAACTGATATCATTTCCAGTGTTTCCCCCTTTTTGATTAAAACCCATTACATTCCAAAAACCATAATTATTCATTGTTAAAAAGCAAAAATTTTTCTTTTATACCTTAAACAATTTTTTTTTTAATTGCGGAAGAATTTTGTGTTGGGAATAAAATTTAAAAATTCCCAGTTCCCAAAAATTTTTCGAATAAACTTTTAGGCACCTTAAATACTATTTCTGCAATAGAGTAATTCGTAAAGAGAGTTAACAAACCCCTAACTTAAACCAATCGTTTTAAACATTTCAAGGTGTTTGGCCGGCGAAAATACAAAAAAGGTATAAATTTAAAACAATCCTAAATTTTTCAAAAAAAAATATTCTTAAAAATTGGTGGTTCGAAGAAATACTCCCTTACAATTTCTTAACTCTGAAGAAAAAAAATTTTATGAGTTAAATTAAAGAAAGTTTTAATTTTTAAACATAAACTTACAAAAAAACAAATACGCAATAAAAAAAAATTTTTTTTTAAAATTTAATGAAATTTTTAGAGTTTTTACTTCGACCCCATTATTTTCAGAATATTTTTTTTGATTCACGATGTTTTAGTTTATAAATTTTTTCTGAAATTTTCGCCGCAAACATTTTAAAAACCTGTTGGAAACGTTTTGGGGTTGAAGTTCGGTATAGTTATTCATTTGCATTTCTGTATGAAGCCCATATTTTAAAAAGGTGTTTTTATCGTAATTTCAGGTTGTTTGAGAACTTTTTTTCCAAACTTTTAAATTTCATAACTAAAAATTCTTCCAATCTTCTTTCAAACATTTAACCATTTTTAGTGCTTAAAGGATCGTTTTAATTAAATCAATAGTGATTGTAAAGGGTAATGTTTTATCAAAAAAAGGGAAAAGGTATTTGGGGGAAAAATGAATATCATTCAGTTCGCTGTAAAAAATGACTGTATATTGTACAAAAATTTCTATATTCTTGTATGTTTTAGGTTTTAATTTAAACTTTTTCCGAAAAAAGCCGGCAAACCCACTTTAAAACCACACCGGCCGGAAGCATGATCCCTCAACACTGTATGTTAGGGAATTACCGTATTGAAAATTTAAACCCCACATTCTATTTTTGAAAATTGTAGCTAACTTACTTTAAAACTGGCAATTAAAAGTCAATTGAAAGCAAAAATTATAATAATAAACTAATTTTCAGTTCAAGTTTTTTTCCAATATTTCCTTTAAACCACATTAATTAATTGAGAATTGTTAATAGAAAACAGAAAAACCACTAACGTAAAAATTATTTAAAAAATTTGGGTATCTAGTTCCTTCTTTAAATTGAAATTTTCTTGTGTTTTTTCTCCCTCATTCTCAATCTGTTATAGGGCATCTGTATTATCTAATATAAAGATAGTTAATGTGTCTAAGCATGGAATTAAGGGCTATATTTTTTCAAGAAAAACATTTTCACAACCAGGGAAACTCGTATACCTTTTAATTTCATTTTACAGCCCTAGAAAATTCAAAATTAAGGTGTTTGGTTAACCAACTTCTTTTTAAAAAAACCCCGCAGGGTTACCCAAAGGCCAAAACTTCCGTTGCCTGGAAAAGGGGGAAAACTTTCCCAAAGGGTGGGGGGGAAAAACCCCAAAAAACTTTTGGGGATGCCTTTTCAAAGAAAAAAAAAACCCCCTTTACATAAAAAAAATTATTAAAAACCCCCATAATACGAACTTCAAAACGGGAGTTGGTTAAAAGCAACAAAGCAGCCGAAAAAAGAAACCCCCCTTTTCCCAGAATCGTGCTTGCCGTTCCAGCATTTTAAAGTAAAACCCCCCAGCATATTGAACTCCTAAAACCCATATTTTTACCAACACCCATAAAATAAGATACCAAAAATACCCAAACAAGTTCGGACTGAAATACCAGAAAAACCCCGGAAAAAACCCCCCTTTCACCGGGGGCCCAATTTTTTTTTTTTTTTTCGTGTCGGTTATCCTTGTTTTGTCAATTGGTAAAAAATTTGTTTTTAATGAAAATTTGGGCAAGAAATTGGCCTTGGGGTTTTATAATCCAGAAAAAAAAATTTTTTTTCTTTTCCCTTTCCGTTTTTTAAATTTTTTTTTTTTTTAAAAAAATTTTTTTGATGTAGCACACCATGTTATCATACTGATCATATCACTGATTTATTCAAAGCCCATAGAGCCACAGGTCGACATTAAGCTGTCATCAGACTTACCACAGCTTCCATACATAGTGACGCACTGGTTGACGCCACAACGGCCGTACACAACTCTCCTGTTGACACATCGGTAGTAGTAGGGGAAAGGCTTCACCAGAGACGGGTAGCAGAAGTTGGGCCGACGATGTCTGCAGCAATCATAGTCGTATCCGTTCCAGGAGCCATCGTACCGGTATTGCGCTACAACGACGAAAACAAGAACACCCATGTACATCAAATACAACATCGTTACGTTCACAAAACATGCCCATGCAAGTACGAACGTCTCAAAACGGGCAGCTGTGGTTGCAAACGCAATCATACAGACACGCACGCAAGTACGTACGAAGCGCATTCCCGATTTCCGCAGCAATCGTAGATCTTAGCCGTTCCAGCAGCGTTCGTACAGCTGGACAACCCAGTCGTATATATCAGTATACGTGCGCTCAGAAACCATATTTTGGCCTCACGCAAGGCACACACACCGGTACCGAAATAAGCAGTCACGCATAAACATACAACCAACACAAGCTTGCGCGTACATGCAAATGCACACATGCAAAAGTACACACATTCACGTCCATCGCACGCACAAGTGAGTCTTACCTTCTGCTGCATACACGGCAGCTAGCGTCAGCAACGCGATGAAATACTTTGCCATGGTGTCTGTTCTTTTCTGAAATTAAGCAAGATGTCAGGAAATTGGATAACATCTGAACATTCTCGTAACAATGCTAATGTCACAATTAAACATTGTAGTTTGTGTCAGCTAATGCAACACATTTGAAGCTAACGATCAACTAGGCCGATTGGTGCATTTTATGAGAGCTCGTATCGAATAAAGTATAATTATATAACTATCGTGGTCTTGCCGCGTGTCCTTACTGTCAACTGTATTCACATTTCCAATTTTTAGACTTACAAAATGTAAGACGTTTTGTCATTTCGTTGCAAAAATTATAGAAAAAAAGCAATAGAAAGTCTTACTTACCAAGAAGACTACGTTGTCACAGACAGTTCGTCAACTGATGCCAGTGGTAATGTTTAATTAAATTGTCTCTGTATTTATACCATTGCGTCCGTATGAATCAGGTCTCGATGCACGTCATAATTTGTTTTATACTTAGCCATCATCCTGACGCACGCGGGAGTTGGTGCAGATTTAACACGTCATACTTTGTGTTGTCAAACAACGTTGCCATCTTATTGTTTTGTTTAGTAAAAACAACAAACAGCAGATTAGCATTTCCTCTGCCATTATTCCAGTTGAAGCAACACATATTGTTTATAAAACATACATGACTGACGCAGAGGTGAGAATAATTGCATTGAGAAATTCAAATATCTAATCAGCAGCAGACACAAAGTCGCAACTACCTACATGCACGCCAACGATTACAAAAACCACCTTACTGCGGATAGGCTAGACATTTCTGGCCAACACTAATGTAGGAGGCTTATTACTCATTAATTATACTGGAAACAATTATATTGAAAAAGGTATTTTATTAATGTTGATACTAAATATGAGAAATATTTGTAAATCTGTATGTTCCGGAAATGACGAATACGTACATACATATGTACGGTGTGAATGCACTGGCGCTGGCGCTGGCGCTGGCGCTGGCGCTGGCGCTGGCGCTGGCGCTGGCTCTGGCGCTGGCTCTGGCGCTGGCGCTGGCGCTGGCGCTGGCGCTGGCGCTGGCGCTGGCGCTGGCGCTGGCGCTGGCGCTGGCGCTGGCGCTGGCGCTGGCGCTGGCGCTGGCGCTGGCGCTGGCGCTGGCGCTGGCGCTGGCACTGGCACTGGCACTGGCACTGGCACTGGCACTGGCACTGGCACTGGCACTGGCACTGGCACTGGCACTTTGTGTTATACTTTGCCATTTTCTTGACGCAAGGGAGTTAGTGCAGATTTAACAAGTCAGAATAATACCTTTTTGTTGTGAAACAACGTTGCTGTCTTATTGTTTTATTTCGTAAAAACAGCCTACAGTAGATTAACATTTCCTCTGTCATTATTCCAGTTGAAGCAACACATATTGATTATAAAAACATACGTGATTGACGTAGAGGAGGAATAATTGCATTGTGACAATCAAATATCTAATGTACCGCAGCCATACAGTCGCAACTACCTACGTGCACGCAAAGGATTAAATTATTAAATTAAATTATATTATTTGTGGATTGCCGGGGCCGGGGCCGGGGCCGGGGCCGGGGCCGGGGCCGGGGCCGGGGCCGGGGCCGGGGCCGGGGCCGGGGCCGGGGCCGGGGCCGGGGCCGGGGCCGGGGCCGGGGCCGGGGCCGGGGCCGGGGCCGGGGCCGGGGCCGGGGCCGGGGCCGGGGCCGGGGCCGGGGCCGGGGCCGGGGCCGGGGCCGGGGCCGGGGCCGGGCCGGGGCCGGGGCCGGGGCCGGGGCCGGGGCCGGGGCCGGGGCCGGGGCCGGGGCCGGGGGTGGGCCATTGCAAGGCATGGGCCGGGGCCGGGGCCGGGGCCGGGGCCGGGGCCGGGGCCGGGGCCGGGGCCGGGGCCGGGGCCGGGGCCGGGGCCGGGGCCGGGGCCGGGGGCCCGGGGCCGGGGCCGGGGCCGGGGCCGGGGCCGGGGCCGGGGCCGGGGCCGGGGCCGGGGCCGGGGCCGGGGCCGGGGCCGGGGCCGGGGCCGGGGCCGGGGTCCTTGCACTA
Organism: Ridgeia piscesae; assembly: GCA_025642075.2. Taxonomy (NCBI): domain Eukaryota; kingdom Metazoa; phylum Annelida; class Polychaeta; order Sabellida; family Siboglinidae; genus Ridgeia; species Ridgeia piscesae. Next base: position 6,863 of record JAODUO010003738.1, on the reverse strand, counting down.
CTGGCACTACTTGCACTACTGGCACTACTGGCACTACTGGCACTACTGGCACTACTGGCACTACTGGCATTACTGGCATTACTGGCACTACTGGCACTACGGGCACTACTGGCACTACTGGCACTACTGGCACAACTGGCACTACTGGCACTAATGGCGCTACTGGCACTAGTGGCACTAAAGGCACTAATGGCACTAATGGCACTAATGGAACTACTGGCACTACTGGCACTAATGACACTAATAGCACTAATGGCACTACTGGTATTAGCAACGGCACCGGCACACAAGGGAGTTAGTGCAGATTTAACACGTCAGAATAATACCTTTTTGTTGTGAAACAACGTTGCTGTCTTATTGTTTTGTTTCGTAAAAACAGCCTACATTATTCCAGTTGACGCAACACATATTATTTATAAAACATACATGATTGACGTAGAGGAGGAATAATTGCATTGTGACAATCAAATATCTAATGTACCGCAGCCATACAGTTGCAACTACCTACATGCACGCAAAGGATTAACAAAAAAATGTTATAGTGGACATGCAAGAAATTGTTGGCCAACAATAATGTACTACTCATTAATTATATTTGAAACAATTATATTGAAAAAAGGTATCTTAATAACGTTAATTTGTTTCGAAAAAACGTCATACAGCATATTTGCATTTCGTCTGTCATTATTCCAGTTGAAGCAACACGTATTGTTTATAAAACATACATGTTTGACGTAGAGGATAGAATAATTGCATTGTGACATTCAGATAACTAATGTGCCGCAGACATACAGTCGCAACTAGTATTTGCATGCAAAGGATGACAAAAACGACATTACTGTGGACAGGCAAGAAATTGTTGGCCAACATTAATGTACTACTCCTTAGTTACACTTGAAACAATAATATTGAAAAACGGTATCTTATTAATGTTGATATTTGTTTATATTCATAAATCGGCCCCGACTGTACGTATAACCAGGAAAGGACGAATACATACATACATGATGTGTGGGTTCCATTATTTCCGTGTCATGTATTGAGATATGTAAAAATATTTAAATAACACTTGACGAATGGGCACTGAAACTGGCAGTGGCAGCGGCAGCGGCAGCGGCAGCGGCAGCGGCAGCGGCAGCGGCAGCGGCAGCGGCAGCGGCAGCGGCAGCGGCAGCGGCAGCGGCAGCGGCAGCGGCAGCGGCAGCGGCAGCGGCAGCGGCACCGACATGGATCAGATCAGATCAGATCAGGTCAGGTCAGGATCAGGATCAGGATCAGGATCAGGATCAGGATCAGGATCAGGATCAGGATCAGATCAGGATCAGGATCAGGATCAGGATCAGGATGAGATCAGGATCAGGATCAGGATCAGGATCAGGATCAGATCAGATCAGATCAGGATCAGGATCAGGATCAGGATCAGGATCAGGATCAGGATCAGGATGTATATATATATATATATATATATATATATATATATATATATATATATATATATATATATATATATATATGTGTGGATATATGTATATATATATATATATATATATATATATATATATATATATATATATATATAGAGAGAGAGAGAGAGAGAGAGAGAGAAAGAGAGAGAAAGTGATGCTGCAACCTCAATCACATTGCATGCGATAAAGTATCGAATATGCACACGCAATTACTAGAACAGCTTCTGTTGTATTCTTACGGAATTACTTGCCATTGCGTCCGTATGAATCACGTCTCGTTACACGTCATAAGTTGTTTTATACTTTGCCATCTTCCTGAAGAACGCTGTGAGTTGGTGCAGATTTACCACGTCATACTTTCTGTTGTCAAACAACGTTGCTGCCTTGGTGTTTTGTTTAGTAAAACATCATACAGCAAATTAACATTTCTTTGGTCATTATTCCAGTTGAAGCAACTCATGTTGTTTATAAAACACACAAGTTTGACTTAGAGGAGTGAATGTTTTCATTGTGACAGTCAAATATCTAATGTGTAGCAAACATACAGTCGCATGCTACGGATTACAAAACGACATTACTGTGGACAGGCAAAAAATTGTTGGCCAAAATAAATGTACAACTCATTAATTATACTTGAAACAATTATTTTGAAAAAGGTATCTTAATAATATTAATTTATTTCGAGAAAAAAACTGCATACAGCATATTAGCAATTCCAATGTCATTATTCCAATTGAAGCGACACGAATTGTTTCTAAAACATATATGTTTGACGTATAGGAGAATATAATTGCATTGTGACATTCAGATAACTAAGGTGCCGCAGAAATACAGTCGCAACTAGCTACTTGCACACAACGGATTACAAAAAACGACATTGCTGTGGATAGGCAAGACATTGTTGGCCAGAACTAATGTACTACTCATTAATTATAGTTGAAACAATTATATTGAAAAAGGTATTTTATTAGTGTTGATACTTAAATGATAAATATGAGAAATGTTTATAAATCGGCCCCGACTGAACGTATGACCAGAAAAGGACGTATACATACATACATGATGTAATGTATCTAATTATCCCGGTGTCACAAAAACGTAAAAACATGTGGCGAACATTTCAAATCAACACCTACAACGGTAAGACTCAGAATTTAGGGACTCAGAGACTGCACCCAGACCGCACTGTACCCAGACCCTGTACTGCACTGCACCTGTAACCCAGACCCAGACCCCAGGACCCCAGACTCCCAGACCCCATCACCCAGACCCAGACCCCAGACCCCAGGACCCCAGACCCCAGACCCCAGACCCCAGACCCCAGACCCCAGACCCCAGACCCCAGACCCCAGACCCCAGACCCCAGACCCCAGACCCCAGACCCCAGACCCCAGACCCCAGACCCCAGACCCCAGACCCCAGACCCCAGACCCCAGACCCCAGACCCCAGACCCCAGACCCCAGACCCCAGACCCCAGACCCCAGACCCCAGACCCCAGACCCCAGACCCCAGACCCCAGACCCCAGACCCCAGACCCCAGACCCCAGACCCCAGACCCCAGACCCCAGACCCCAGACCCCAGACCCCAGACCCCAGACCCCAGACCCCAGACCCCAGACCCCAGACCCCAGACCCCAGACCCCAGACCCCAGACCCCAGACCCCAGACCCCAGACCCCAGACCCCAGACCCCAGACCCCAGACCCCAGACCCCAGACCCCAGACCCCAGACCCCAGACCCCAGACCCCAGACCCCAGACCCCAGACCCCAGACCCCAGACCCCAGACCCCAGACCCCAGACCCCAGACCCCAGACCCCAGACCCCAGACCCCAGACCCCAGACCCCAGACCCCAGACCCCAGACCCCAGACCCCAGACCCCAGACCCCAGACCCCAGACCCCAGACCCCAGACCCCAGACCCCAGACCCCAGACCCCAGACCCCAGACCCCAGACCCCAGACCCAGACCAGACCAGACCGCCGTTGGGACCAGACCAGACTCCGGACCCCAGACCCCAGACCCCAGACCCCAGACCCCAGACCCCAGACCCCAGACCCCAGACCCCAGACCCCAGACCCCATCGGCACGGGCATCGGCACGGGCATCGGCACTGGCACGGGCACGGCACGGGCACGGCACTGGCACGGCACGGGCATCGGCATCAGGCACGGGCACGTGGGCACTGGCACAAGCACAAGGACAAGATTGGGCACCAGACCCCAGACCCCAGACCCCAGACCCCAGACCCCAGACCCCAGACCCCAGACCCCAGACCCCAGACCCCAGACCCCAGACCCCAGACCCCAGACCCCAGACCCCAGACCCCAGACCCCAGACCCCAGACCCCAGACCCCAGACCCCCAGACCCAGACCCCAGACCCAGACCAGATCCCAGACCCCAGGACTCCTGCACCAGACCAGATCTGTACCAGACCCCAGACTTCAGACCCCAGACCCCAGACTCAGACTGTGACCCAGGACCCCAGACCAGACCAGAACCAGACCCCAGGACCCCCAGACCAGACCCTGCACGGGCACGGGGCACGGGCACGGGCACGGGCACGGGGCACGGGCACGGCACGGGCACGGGCACGGCACGGGGCACGGGCACGGCACTGGCACGGGCACGGCACTGGCACGGGCATCGGCACGGGCATCGGCACTGGCACTGCCCCAGACCCCAGACCCCAGACCCCAGACCCCAGACCCCAGACCCCAGACCCCAGACCCCAGACCCCAGACCCCAGACCCCAGACCCCAGACCCCAGACCCCCAGGACCCCAGACCCCAGACCCCAGACCCCAGACCCCAGACCCCAGACCCCAGACCCCAGACCCCAGACCCCAGACCCCAGACCCCAGACCCCAGACCCCAGACCCCAGACCCCAGACCCCAGACCCCAGACTTGCACTTGTGACCCCACCTAGACTTGTGACCCCAGACCCCCAGACCCCCAGACCCCAGACCCCAGACCCCAGACCCCAGACCCCAGACCCCAGACCCCAGACCCCAGACCCCAGACCCCAGACCCCAGACCCCAGACCCCAGACCCCAGACCCCAAATTGTGCGCGTGCGCCTGCACTTGCACTTGCACTTGCACTTGCACTTGCACTTGCACTTGCACTTGCACTTGCACTTGCACTTGCACTTGCACTTGCACTTGCACTCTGCACTGCACGGGCACGGGCACGGGCACGGGCACGGGCACGGGCACGGGCACTGGCACGGGCCCTGGCCCTGGCCCTGGCCCTGGCCCTGGCCCCCGCCCTGGCCCTGGCCCTGGCTCCTGGCTCCTGCTCCTCCTTCAGCTCCTGGCCCTGGCCCTGGCCCTGGCCCTGGCCCTGGCTCTGGTGGCCCTGGCCCTGGCCCTGGCTCTCTGGCCCTGCCCCTGGCCCTGGCTCCTGGCTCCCAGCTCCTGGCTCCTGGCTCCCGCCCTCAAGCTCCCTGGCCCCTGGCCTGGCCCCGGCTCCCCGGGCTCCTGGCCTTCTGGCTCCGGCCCTGGCTCCTGGCCCTGCCCTGGCCCTGGCCCTGGCCCCGCCCTGGCCCTGGCCCTGGCCCTGGCCGCGTGGCCATGGCCCTGGCCCCGGCCCCGGCCCGGGCTCCCGGCCTGGTCCCGGCCCCGGCCCCGGCCCCGGCCCCGGCAATCCACAAATAATATAATTTAATTTAATAATTTAATCCTTTGCGTGCACGTAGGTAGTTGCGACTGTATGGCTGCGGTACATTAGATATTTGATTGTCACAATGCAATTATTCCTCCTCTACGTCAATCACGTATGTTTTTATAATCAATATGTGTTGCTTCAACTGGAATAATGACAGAGGAAATGTTAATCTACTGTAGGCTGTTTTTACGAAATAAAACAATAAGACAGCAACGTTGTTTCACAACAAAAAGGTATTATTCTGACTTGTTAAATCTGCACTAACTCCCTTGCGTCAAGAAAATGGCAAAGTATAACAAAAATTTTACATATATATATATATATATATATATATATACCGGTGCCGTGGTGCCAGCAGTGCCAGCAGTGCCAGCAGTGCCAGCAGTGCCAGCAGTGCCAGCAGTGCCAGCAGTGCCAGCAGTGCCAGCAGTGCCAGCAGTGCCAGCAGTGCCAGCAGTGCCAGCAGTGCCAGCAGTGCCAGTGCCAGTGCCAGTGCCAGTGCCAGTGCCAGTGCCAGTGCCAGTGCAGCAATCATGAGATCAAGCAGTGCAGTAAGAGTGCAGTAAGGTGCAATGCAGAGCTAAGTGCTAGTGCTAGTGCTAAGTGCTAGTGCAGTGCAGTGCTAGTGTAGTGCTAGTATAGTGCTAGTGCTAGTGCTAGTGTAGTGCTAGCTAGTGCTAGTGCTAGCAGTGCTAGTGCAGTGCTAGTGCTAGTAAGTAAAGCTAGTGCTTAGTGCTAGTGCTAGTGCTAGTGCTAGTGCTAGTGCTAGTGCCAGTGCTAGTAGTGTCTAGTTAGTGTAAAAGTTAGTAGTCAGTAATAGTGTTAGTGCTAGTGTAAAAGAGTAGTGCTAGTGCTTAGTGCTAGTGTCAGTGTAGTGCAGTAAGAAGTTAGTGCTAGAATGCAAAGTGCCAGTGCTAGTGCTAGTGCTAGTGCTAGTGCTAGTGCTAGTGCTAGTGTAGTAATAGTGTTAGTGCTAGTGCTAGTGCTAGTGTTAAAAGCTGGCTAGTGCTAGTGCTAGTGCAGTGCTAGTCCATGCTAGTGTGTCATAGTGTAGTGCTAGTGCTAGTGCTAGTGCTAGTCAGTTAGTGCTAGTGCAGTGCTAGTGCTAGTGCTAGTGCTAGTGTAGTGCTAGTTAGTGTAGTGCTAGTGTAGTGTAGTGTAGTGCTAGTGCTAGTGCTAGTGTTAGTGTAGTAGTAGAGCTAGATGTGCTAGTGCAGTGCATAGTGCTAGTGCTAGTGCTAGTGCTAGTGCTAGTGTTAGTGTGTAGTGTTAGTAAGTAGTGTTAGTAAAGCTAGTGCTAGTGTAAGTGTTAGTGTAGGTGCTAGTGCTAGTAAAGAAAGTGTAGTGTTAGTAAGGTAAAGAAGCTTAGGTGCTAGTGCTAGTGTTAGTGTAGTTAGTGTTAGTGTTAGTGCTAGTGCTAGTGTTAGTGTTAGTGCTAGTGTTAGTGTTAGTGTTAGTGTGAGTGTAGTAGTTAGTGCTAGTGCTTCAGTGCTAGTGCTAAAGTAGCAGTGCTAGTGCCAGTGCCAGTGCTAGTGTAGTGCTAGTGCAGTGCATTAGTGCTAGTGCTAAGTGCAGTGCAGTGCAGTGCTAGTGCTAGTGCTAGTGCTAGTAGTGCTAGTGCTAGTGCAAGTGTCAGTGCTAGTGCTAGTGCTAGTGCTAGTGCTAGTGCTAGTGCTAGTGCTAGTGCTAGTGCTAGTGCTAGTGCTAGTGCTAGTGCTAGTGCTAGTCA
>JAODUO010003736.1:0-16914 GCA_025642075.2 Ridgeia piscesae | reverse complement strand
ACCTGGTCACCTGCATTTTGCTCATCACACAATAGGTTGTTGCCCTCAACCCATGATAGAAGACGATCTTTTAAAAAAGAACAGTATATTTTATACACATGCGAACTAAGCGTAATTTCCCCATCGTTCAGTGGCACTCGTGGATCAGACACAAACACTTGGGTATCGGGGTTACGATATGTCCCGACGCCTTGCTTCATGCTTCAGGAACCACGCTGTTATCCAGAACATTGATTAAATATTTTGTAGAGGAAGTCGATGGCATTATCATTGCACAGCGTATCGATTGTAATACTGTCATCACCCAACGCTTTATGTTTCTTGGCCTTGTTTAAGGCCAGGCGAATGTCCACTTTCTATCAAAATGTTCATTGTGAACCAGGGAGTGTGTTTCTACCGGCAGTTAATAGTCAACTGTTCATTAGTAATGGACAGGGTTCAGTAAAGTGTGAATGTCAGTTCTCCACTTACGTAATATCACACCTTGGTCTGTGGACGTGGACCCATCATCCAATACCACTTTCATGGGCTTAGTATGGTGGCGTTCTTGTTGTATTCCTAATTTTCAATGTATTTTCAGAAGGCATCTGGTAGTACGACGGCAGAGCAAGTAGGTGTTCTTGTTGCTGTCGCCAGAATTTATATTTGGCAGTTTGCATCTGTCTATCAAACAGTTTCTGGGCTACATTCATTTCCGTTTTAAGGTGCGGTTTGTTTTGTTCGCTACCCTTAATCCACAATTGTTCACTCACTGTGAGGTTATTCCATAGCAGTAGCACAGCCAGGATTTTGCTTTGGAGGGGGCCATCCGTCATCCACTAACATTGTTGAATCTAATCGGTGCTATACGCCACGCACATTGACATGCATCGTGCAGAAAAAGGACCCTAATGTCGCTCAGGCAGCTGCTCCATAATAAAACTGTAGTCTTATGCGTGTACATGATGACAACATGAACCTGTGCAAGGGCAGACATTGAAAGAAAGAAGGAGTAGCCGGAAGAAAGCGTCCCCCCTGCCCAGTTTGCCTTTATCAACGGCGTCGCCATCTTGAAATCTGACGTTGTCAGAACGAAAATAGCGCGTTTGCCGTATTGTCGTGACGTCACAGTAGGGATGTCCCTTCCGGTTTCGCGCCATTACCACGCCGCGCAGCCGAATGCTGGAAAAAATGCCAGTTTCTTTAGTGTAACCTCGACCGCATCGCTGTGGCATTTACGATTTGACGCCAGTGGGGTGAAGGAATGTGGGCATGTGTAAGAATTGAGTCTACTTGTGTCAATGTCTTTAGTCACCGTACATATTATAACGCTCTTTTTATTGTGTTTTTTCTCAGGTGTCTTCGCCAGATGAAGGTTCAGAGACGCATGGTCCAAAGCAGGCGCCTTCTGTCAGCATTACTGGACGACCGGGCGCGATTGGGTGAAGGCTGAACTGACGACGCGGGTCAGTCATTTGATAGTGAGTGAAACCTTGTGTTTATCCGAGTTCAGCCACTTTGTGCAGGTGCAGTATAACGTGTTGATGTATTTGTAAATGTAGGCCGATCACAGGGAGAATCAAATCTAGCTTGACATAGATGTCACGTATAATAACAATTGCGAGTGGACATTAGTCTTAATGTTACAGTTCTCACAAAGACGAGAAAACAAACGAAACTTTTACTTAGGCAATTGATGTAGCTAGTTTTCACCCTATGTGATTGATTAAAACTGATATAAAGAAGATGGTTTAGAGTTCGAATAGTTTCCTCGTAACCACTACAGGTTGTGCTTTTTGGGTCTAGCCGCAATATCTGTCAGTTGTATGCTTTCAATCGAAAGTGCTCTCATTGTATTAAGAAGTAAATTGGCTGGAGCAAGTGCAAAACATCCAACTGTGCCAGTCACATCACCTAGTGAGCGAAGCGAGCTTCTGTTGCACACAGACAACTTGGCTACATTAATTATTAGATTCCAACAGAAGTAATGTCAAAATATGATGCTAAAATAAGGCACATGGAACGAAACTTGTATAAGGGGCCGAGATCGCACCGCGGAAACTATCTTAACATTGGTAAGCATAAGCACCAATCGCGCGAATGTCACACACATTCTCGCACGCAAACAGACACCCACTCAATACAGTTGGTTCTCTGTCTGTCATTACACCAATCACAACGCTCTGATCTCGACTGGAAACAGTATGCTTAGGGAGCAGCATGCAAATGCAACCGTAGGCCAGGCGTTTTGTTGTAGCGTAAGTCACGAGTACACAATTTGTTTGTCTTCTTCTGAAACAAGTGTAGAGATCAATCGATGTTTTACGACGAATATTTATTGCAAACACACATTACTCGGTAAGCATACTTGTATGTAGGTAGTGACGGAGATCCGCTTCCTTTTGAGGCATTGCCCATTGTCATGCAATCAATAGCGTGCGATACAGTGATAACTGCCAACAGGCCAGGTCCTTGGCCAAACCATGAGCGCAATGCCGACAAACAGTTAATGCCAAAAGCTAGACATAAGTCATGACGAAGTAATGCTTCAGATACATATTTGCGTAGCCTCCATACAGCACTCGTGGTGTCGCCGTTAACACGTTTTAGAGTTACAGATCGACGAGAGTAGAGAGCCAACATTTAAACGGAACTTCTGTCGTTGAGAGTATATATTATTGCGAAGGTCAATAAAACGAATGTTAAATTAGATACTGCCCAAACTTCTATTTGCATAGGCATAGATGGAAAGCTTAAGACATTGACAACTCATCGAAGAGTGGTATGCGACATGTACAGTGGACTGTGAATGAGAACAAGAATATAAATGTTGTGCCATTTCCGACAAGAATTAGGCACTTGTGCAGCATGCAAACTACATGCTCCTACATTTGAACATTCATTACGGGAGGCGCGGGTAGTGTAGTGGTTAGCGCGCATCCAACTGGCAAACCGACTGCCCGGGTTTAATAAGAGCGGACACAGCAGGCCTGACATATTTGGTATTAAAAGCAATGTACATAGACTAACATTGTTGAATCTAATCGATGCTATACGCCACGCATATTGACAAACATCGTACAGAAAAAGTACCCGAATGTCGCACAGGCCGCTGCACCATAATAAAACTGTAGTCTTATGCGTGTACATGATGACAACATGAACCTGTGCAAGGGCAAACATTGAAAGAAAGAAGGAGTTGTCGGAAGAAAGCGTCCCCCTCCCCAGTTTGCCTATATCAACGGCGCCGCCATCTTGAAATCTGACGTTGTCAGAAAGAAAATAGCGCGTTTGCCGTATTGTCGTGACGTCACAGTAGGGATGTCCCTTCCGGTTTCGCGCCATTACCACGCCGCGCAGCCGAATGCTGGAAAAATATGCCAGTTTCTTTAATGTAATCTCGACCGCATCGCTTTGGGATTTACGCCTTTGACTGCAGTGGGGTGAAGGAATGTGGGCATGTGTAAGAATTGAGTCTACTTGTGTCAACGTCTTTAGTCACCGTACATATTATAACGCTGTTTTTATTGTGTTTTTTCTCAGGTGTCTTCGCCAGATGAAGGTTCACAGACGCATGGTCCAAAGCAGGCGACTTCTGGCAGCATTACTGGACGACCGGGCGCGATTGGGTGAAGACTGAACTAACGACGCGGGTCAGTCATTTGATAGTGAGTGAAACCTTGAGTTTATCGAGTACAGCCACTTTGTGCAGGTGCAGTATAACATGTTGATGTATTTGTAAATGTAGGCCGATCACAGGGAGAATCAAATCTAGCTTGACATAGATGTCATGTATAATAACAATTGCGAGTGGACATTAGTCTTAATGTTACAGTTCTCACAAAGACGAGAAAACAAACGAAACGTTTTACTTAGGCAATTGATGTAGCTAGTTTCCACGCTATGTGATTGATCAGAACTGATATAAAGAAGATGGTTTAGACTTCGAATAGTTTCCTCGTAACCACTCCAGGTGGTGCTTTTTGGGTCTAACCGCAATATCTGTCAGTTGTATGCATTCAATCGAATGTGCTCTCATTGTATTAAGAAGTAAATTGGCTGGAGCAAGTGCAAAACATCCAATTATGCCAGTCACATCACCTTGTGAGCGAAGCGAGTTTCTATTGCACACAGACATCTTTGCTACATTAATTATTATATTCCAACATAAGTAATGTCAAAATATGATGCTAAAATAAGGCACATGGAACGAAACTTGTATAAGGGGCAGAGATCGCACCGCGGAAACTATCTTAACATTGGTAATCATAAGCACCAATCGCGCGAATGTCACACACATTCTCGCACGCAAACAGACACCCACTCAATACAGTGGGTTATCTGTATGTCATTACACCAATCACAACGCTCTGATCTCGACTGAAAACAGTATGCTTAGGGAGCAGCATGCAAATGCAACCGTAGGCCAGGCGCTTTGTTGTAGCGTAAGTCACGAGTACACAATTGGTTTGTCTTCTTCTGAAACAAGTGTAGAGAACAATCGAAGTTTTAAGACGAATATTTATTACAAACACACATTACTCGGCAAGCACACTTGTATGTAGGTAGTGACGGAGATCCGCTTCCTTTTGTGGCATTGCGCATAGCCATGCAATCAATAGCGTGCGACACAGTGATAACTGCCAACAGGCCAAGTCCTTGGCCATACCATGAGCGCAATGCCGATAAACAGGTAATGCCAAAAGCTAGACATAAGTCATGACGAAGTACCATCCATACGAAAAAACAAAGGTTCTTCCAAACTACCCAGGCAACTACACGATTATATACTAGATTTGCGTGGGGTGCACCACTTCTCTCGCGTCGTGTTCTGAGAGTTTTTTGTCGTTCACACTTCGGAACCAAATCGGAAGACCTGAAACGAAACAGCAGACATTTGGCAAGTTCAATATGAAAACGAAACCACAAAGCAACTAACAGGGAATAGTCGCATCATATAACGATTGGTATTGAGCTACACAAACCGAACGCCCTACAAATAGTATCGCATTGCAGAGTAAATCTTTATGCGAACGAACGTCTTGTATCACACCGCCTCACACACTTCGACGACATGTATTTGATTTAACAACAGCTTTTGTTTAATTGCGTTGCGTACAAGCATTTCATGTATTCATAAACATTTTGGAATGGCATGTAATGCTTCAGATACATATTTGCGTAGCCTCCATACAGCACTCGTGGCGTCGCCGTTAACACGTTTTAGAGTTACAGATCGACGAGAGTAGAGTGCCAACATTTAAAGGGAACTTCTGTCGTTGAGAGTATATATTATTGCGAAGGTCAATAAAACGAATGTTAAATTAGATACGGCCCAAACTTCTACTTGCATAGGCATAGATGGAAAGCTTAAAACATTGACAACTCATCGAAGAGTGGTATGCTACATGTACAGTGGACTGTGAATGAGAACAAGAATATAAATGTTGTGCCATTTCCGACAAGAATTAGGCACTTGTGCAGCATGCAAACTACATGCCCCTACATTTGAACATTCATTACGGGAGGCGCGGGTAGTGTAGTGGTTAGCGCGCATCCAACTGGCAAACCGACTGCCCGGGTTTAATAAGAGCGGACACAGCAGGCCTGACATATTTGGTATTAAAAGCAATGTACATAGACTAACATTGTTGAATCTAATCGATGCTATACGCCACGCATATTGACAAACATCGTACAGAAAAAGTACCCGAATGTCGCACAGGCCGCTGCACCATAATAAAACTGTAGTCTTATGCGTGTACATGATGACAACATGAACCTATGCATGGGCAAACATTGAAAGAAAGAAGGAGTTGTCGGAAGAAAGCGTCCCCCCTCCCCAGTTTGCCTATATCAACGGTGCCGCCATCTTGAAATCTGACGTTGGCAGAACGAAAATAGCGCGTTTGCCGTATTGTCGTGACGTCACAGTAGGGATGTCCCTTCCGGTTTCGCGCCATTACCACGCCGCGTAGCCGAATGCTGGAAAAATATGCCAGTTTCTTTAATGTAATCTCGACCGCATCGCTGTGGGATTTACGCCTTTGACTGCAGTGGGGTGAAGGAATGTGGGCATGTGTAAGAATTGAGTCTACTTGTGTCAACGTCTTTAGTCACGGTACATATTATAACGCTGTTTTTATTGTGTTTTTTCTCAGGTGTCTTCACCACATCAAGGTTCACAGACGCATGGTCCAAAGCAGGCGACTTCTGGCAGCATTACTGGACGACCGGGCGCGATTGGGTGAAGACTGAACTGACGACGCGGGTCAGTCATTTGATAGTGAGTGAAACCTTGTGTTTATCGAGTACAGCCACTTTGTGCAGGTGCAGTATAACATGTTGATGTATTTGTAAATGTAGGCCGATCACAGGGAGAATCAAATCTAGCTTGACATAGATGTCATGTATAATAACAATTGCGAGTGGACATTAGTCTTAATGTTACAGTTCTCACAAAGACGAGAAAACAAACGAAACGTTTTACTTAGGCAATTGATGTAGCTAGTTTTCACGCTATGTGATTGATCAGAACTGATATATAGAAGTTGGTTTAGACTTCGAATAGTTTCCTCGTAACCACTCCAGGTCGTGCTTTTTGGGTTTAGCCGCAGTATCTGTCAGTTGTATGCATTCAATCGAATGTGCTCTCATTGTATTAAGAAGTAAATTGGCTGGAGCAAGTGCAAAACATCCAACTATGCCAATCACATCACCTTGTGAGCGAAGCGAGCTTCTATTGCAAACAGACAACTTGGCTACATTAATTATTAGATTCCAACATAAGTAATGTCAAAACATGATGCTAAAATAAGGCACATGGCACGAAACTTGTATAAGGGGCCGAGATCGCACCGCGGAAACTATCTTAACGTTGGTAAGCATAAGCACCAATCGCGCGAATATCACACACATGCTCGCACGCAAACAGACACCCACTCAATACAGTTGGTTATATGTATGTCATTACACCAATCCCAACGTTCTGATCTCGACTGGAAACAGTATGCTTAGGGAGCAGCATGCAAATGCAACCGTAGGCCAGGCGCTTTGTTGTAGCGTAAGTCACGAGTACACAATTGGTTTGTCTTCTTCTGAAACAAGTGTTGAGATCAATCGAAGTTTTAAGACGAATGTTTATTGCAAACACACATTATTCGGCAAGCATACTTGTATGTAGGTAGTGACGGAGATCCGCTTCCTTTTGAGGCATTGCCCATTGCCATGCAATCAATAGCGTGCTATACAGTGATAACTGCCAACAGGCCAGGTCCTTGGCCATACCATGAGCGCAATGCCGACAAACAGTTAAAGCCAAAAGCTAGACATAAGTCATGACGAAGTACCATCCATACGAAAAAACAAAGGTTCTTCCAAACTACCCAGGCAACTACACGATTATATACTAGATTTGCGTGGGGTGCACCACTTCTCTCGCGTCGTGTTCTGAGAGTTTTTTGTCGTTCACACTTCGGAACCAAATCGGAAGACGTGAAACGAAACAGCAGACATTTGGCAAGTTCAATATGAAAACGACACCACAAAGCAACTAACAGGCAATAGTCGCATCATATAACGATTGGTATTGAGCTACACAAACCGAACGCCCAACAAATAGTATCGCATTGCAGAGTAAATCTTTATGCGAACGAACGTCTTGTATCACACCGCCTCTCACACTTCGACGACATGTATTTGATTTAACAACAGCTTTTGTTTCATTGCGTTGCGTACAAGCATTTCATGTATTCATAAACAGTTTGGAATGGCATGTAATGCTTCAGATACATATTTGCGTAGCCTCCATACAGCACTCGTGGCGTCGCCGTTAACACGTTTTAGAGTTACAGATCGACGAGAGTAGAGTGCCAACATTTAAAGGGAACTTCTGTCGTTGAGAGTATATATTATTGTGAAGGTCAATAAAACGAATGTTAAATTAGATACGGCCCAAAGTTCTACTTGCATAGGCAAAGATGGAAAGCTTAAGACATTGACAACTCATCGAAGAGTGGTATGCTACATGTACCGTGGACTGTGAATGAGAACAAGAATATAAATGTTGTGCCATTTCCGACAAGAATTAGGCACTTGTGCAGCATGCAAACTACATGCTCCTACATTTGAACATTCATTACGGGAGGCGCGGGTAGTGTAGTGGTTAGCGCGCATCCAACTGGCAAACCGACTGCCCGGGTTTAATAAGAGCGGACACAGCAGGCCTGACATATTTGGTATTAAAAGCAATGTACATAGACTAACATTGTTGAATCTAATCGATGCTATACGCCACGCATATTGACAAACATCGTACAGAAAAAGTACCCGAATGTCGCACAGGCCGCTGCACCATAATAAAACTGTAGTCTTATGCGTGTACATGATGACAACATGAACCTATGCAAAGGCAAACATTGAAAGAAAGAAGGAGTTGTTGGAAGAAAGCGTCCCCCCTCCCCAATTTGCCTATATCAACGGCGCCGCCATCTTGAAATCTGACGTTGTCAGAACGAAAATAGCGCGTTTGCCGTATTGTCGTGACGTCACAGTAGGGATGTCCCTTCCGGTTTCGCGCCATTACCACGCCGCGCAGCCGAATGCTGGAAAAATATGCCAGTTTCTTTAATGTAATCTCGACCGCATCGCTGTGGGATTTAAGCCTTTGACTGCAGTGGGGTGAAGGAATGTGGGCATGTGTAAGAATTGAGTCTACTTGTGTCAACGTCTTTAGTCACCGTACATATTATAACGCTGTTTTTATTGTGTTTTTTCTCAGGTGTCTTCGCCAGATGAAGGTTCACAGACGCATGGTCCAAAGCAGGCGACTTCTGGCAGCATTACTGGACGACCGGGCGCGATTGGGTGAAGACTGAACTAACGACGCGGGTCAGTCATTTGATAGTGAGTGAAACCTTGAGTTTATCGAGTACAGCCACTTTGTGCAGGTGCAGTATAACATGTTGATGTATTTGTAAATGTAGGCCGATCACAGGGAGAATCAAATCTAGCTTGACATAGATGTCATGTATAATAACAATTGCGAGTGGACATTAGTCTTAATGTTACAGTTCTCACAAAGACGAGAAAACAAACGAAACGTTTTACTTAGGCAATTGATGTAGCTAGTTTCCACGCTATGTGATTGATCAGAACTGATATAAAGAAGATGGTTTAGACTTCGAATAGTTTCCTCGTAACCACTCCAGGTGGTGCTTTTTGGGTCAAACCGCAATATCTGTCAGTTGTATGCATTCAATCGAATGTGCTCTCATTGTATTAAGAAGTAAATTGGCTGGAGCAAGTGCAAAACATCCAATTATGCCAGTCACATCACCTTGTGAGCGAAGCGAGTTTCTATTGCACACAGACATCTTTGCTACATTAATTATTATATTCCAACATAAGTAATGTCAAAATATGATGCTAAAATAAGGCACATGGAACGAAACTTGTATAAGGGGCAGAATCGCACCGCGGAAACTATCTTAACATTGGTAACATAAGCCCAATCGCGCGAATATCACACACATTCTCGCACGCAAACAGACACCCACTCAATACAGTTGGGGTTTTCTGTATGTCATTACACCAATCACAACGCTCTGATCTCGACTGGAAACAGTATGCTTAGGGAGCAGCATGCAAATGCAACCGTAGGCCAGGCGCTTTGTTGTAGCGTAAGTCACGAGTACACAATTGGTTTGTCTTCTTCTGAAACAAGTGTAGAGAACAATCGAAGTTTTAAGACGAATATTTATTACAAACACACATTACTCGGCAAGCACACTTGTATGTAGGTAGTGACGGAGATCCGCTTCCTTTTGTGGCATTGCGCATAGCCATGCAATCAATAGCGTGCGACACAGTGATAACTGCCAACAGGCCATATCCTTGGCCATACCATGAGCGCAATGCCGATAAACAGGTAATGCCAAAAGCTAGACATAAGTCATGACGAAGTACCATCCATACGAAAAAACAAAGGTTCTTCCAAACTACCCAGGCAACTACACGATTATATACTAGATTTGCGTGGGGTGCACCACTTCTCTCGCGTCGTGTTCTGAGAGTTTTTTGTCGTTCACACTTCGGAACCAAATCGGAAGACCTGAAACGAAACAGCAGACATTTGGCAAGTTCAATATGAAAACGAAACCACAAAGCAACTAACAGGGAATAGTCGCATCATATAACGATTGGTATTGAGCTACACAAACCGAACGCCCTACAAATAGTATCGCATTGCAGAGTAAATCTTTATGCGAACGAACGTCTTGTATCACACCGCCTCACATACTTCGACGACATGTATTTGATTTAACAACAGCTTTTGTTTAATTGCGTTGCGTACAAGCATTTCATGTATTCATAAACATTTTGGAATGGCATGTAATGCTTCAGATACATATTTGCGTAGCCTCCATACAGCACTCGTGGCGTCGCCGTTAACACGTTTTAGAGTTACAGATCGACGAGAGTAGAGTGCCAACATTTAAAGGGAACTTCTGTCGTTGAGAGTATATATTATTGCGAAGGTCAATAAAACGAATGTTAAATTAGATACGGCCCAAACTTCTACTTGCATAGGCATAGATGGAAAGCTTAAAACATTGACAACTCATCGAAGAGTGGTATGCTACATGTACAGTGGACTGTGAATGAGAACAAGAATATAAATGTTGTGCCATTTCCGACAAGAATTAGGCACTTGTGCAGCATGCAAACTACATGCCCCTACATTTGAACATTCATTACGGGAGGCGCGGGTAGTGTAGTGGTTAGCGCGCATCCAACTGGCAAACCGACTGCCCGGGTTTAATAAGAGCGGACACAGCAGGCCTGACATATTTGGTATTAAAAGCAATGTACATAGACTAACATTGTTGAATCTAATCGATGCTATACGCCACGCATATTGACAAACATCGTACAGAAAAAGTACCCGAATGTCGCACAGGCCGCTGCACCATAATAAAACTGTAGTCTTATGCGTGTACATGATGACAACATGAACCTATGCATGGGGAAACATTGAAAGAAAGAAGGAGTTGTCGGAAGAAAGCGTCCCCCCCTCCCCAGTTTGCCTATATCAACGGTGCCGCCATCTTGAAATCTGACGTTGGCAGAACGAAAATAGCGCGTTTGCCGTATTGTCGTGACGTCACAGTAGGGATGTCCCTTCCGGTTTCGCGCCATTACCACGCCGCGTAGCCGAATGCTGGAAAAATATGCCAGTTTCTTTAATGTAATCTCGACCGCATCGCTGTGGGATTTACGCCTTTGACTGCAGTGGGGTGAAGGAATGTGGGCATGTGAAAGAATTGAGTCTACTTGTGTCAACGTCTTTAGTCACGGTACATATTATAACGCTGTTTTTATTGTGTTTTTTCTCAGGTGTCTTCGCCAGATGAAGGTTCACAGACGCATGGTCCAAATCAGGCGACTTCTGGCAGCATTACTGGACGACCGGGCGCGATTGGGTGAAGACTGAACTGACGACGCGGGTCAGTCATTTGATAGTGAGTGAAACCTTGTGTTTATCGAGTACAGCCACTTTGTGCAGGTGCAGTATAACATGTTGATGTATTTGTAAATGTAGGCCGATCACAGGGAGAATCAAATCTAGCTTGACATAGATGTCATGTATAATAACAATTGCGAGTGGACATTAGTCTTAATGTTACAGTTCTCACAAAGACGAGAAAACAAACGAAACGTTTTACTTAGGCAATTGATGTAGCTAGTTTTCACGCTATGTGATTGATCAGAACTGATATATAGAAGTTGGTTTAGACTTCGAATAGTTTCCTCGTAACCACTCCAGGTCGTGCTTTTTGGGTTTAGCCGCAGTATCTGTCAGTTGTATGCATTCAATCGAATGTGCTCTCATTGTATTAAGAAGTAAATTGGCTGGAGCAAGTGCAAAACATCCAACTATGCCAATCACATCACCTTGTGAGCGAAGCGAGCTTCTATTGCAAACAGACAACTTGGCTACATTAATTATTAGATTCCAACATAAGTAATGTCAAAATATGATGCTAAAATAAGGCACATGGAACGAAACTTGTATAAGGGGCCGAGATCGCACCGCGGAAACTATCTTAACATTGGTAAGCATAAGCACCAATCGCGCGAATATCACACACATGCTCGCACGCAAACAGACACCCACTCAATACAGTTGGTTATATGTATGTCATTACACCAATCCCAACGTTCTGATCTCGACTGGAAACAGTATGCTTAGGGAGCAGCATGCAAATGCAACCGTAGGCCAGGCGCTTTGTTGTAGCGTAAGTCACGAGTACACAATTGGTTTGTCTTCTTCTGAAACAAGTGTAGAGATCAATCGAAGTTTTAAGACGAATGTTTATTGCAAACACACATTATTCGGCAAGCATACTTGTATGTAGGTAGTGACGGAGATCCGCTTCCTTTTGAGGCATTGCCCATTGCCATGCAATCAATAGCGTGCTATACAGTGATAACTGCCAACAGGCCAGGTCCTTGGCCATACCATGAGCGCAATGCCGACAAACAGTTAAAGCCAAAAGCTAGACATAAGTCATGACGAAGTACCATCCATACGAAAAAACAAAGGTTCTTCCAAACTACCCAGGCAACTACACGATTATATAATAGATTGCGAGGGGTGCACCACTTCTCTCGCGTCGTGTTCTGAGAGTTTTTTGTCGTTCACACTTCGGAACCAAATCGGAAGACGTGAAACGAAACAGCAGACATTTGGCAAGTTCAATATGAAAACGACACCACAAAGCAACTAACAGGCAATAGTCGCATCATATAACGATTGGTATTGAGCTACACAAACCGAACGCCCTACAATAGTATCGCATTGCAGAGTAAATCTATGCGAACGAACGTCTTGTATCACACCGCCTCACACACTTCGACGACATGTATTTGATTTAACAACAGCTTTTGTTTCATTGCGTTGCGTACAAGCATTTCATGTATTCATAAACAGTTTGGAATGGCATGTAATGCTTCAGATACATATTTGCGTAGCCTGCATACAGCACTCGTGGCGTCGCCGTTAACACGTTTTAGAGTTACAGATCGACGAGAGTAGAGTGCCAACATTTAAAGGGAACTTCTGTCGTTGAGAGTATATATTATTGCGAAGGTCAATAAAACGAATGTTAAATTAGATACGGCCCAAACTTCTACTTGCATAGGCATAGATGGAAAGCTTAAGACATTGACAACTCATCGAAGAGTGGTATGCGACATGTACAGTGGACTGTGAATGAGAACAAGAATATAAATGTTGTGCCATTTCCGACAAGAATTAGGCACTTGTGTAGCATGCAAACTACATGCCCCTACATTTGAACATTCATTACGGGAGGCGCGGGTAGTGTATTAGCGAGCATCCAACTGGCAAACCGACTGCCCGGGTTTAATAAGAGCGGACACAGCAGGCCTGACATATTTGGTATTAAAAGCAATGTACATGACCAACATTGTTGAATCTAATCGATGCTATACGCCACGCATATTGACAAACATCGTACAGAAAAAGTACCCGAATGTCGCACAGGCCGCTGCACCATAATAAAACTGTAGTCTTATGCGTGTACATGATGACAACATGAACCTATGCATGGGGAAACATTGAAAGAAAGAAGGAGTTGTCGGAAGAAAGCGTCCCCCCCTCCCCAGTTTGCCTATATCAACGGTGCCGCCATCTTGAAATCTGACGTTGGCAGAACGAAAATAGCGCGTTTGCCGTATTGTCGTGACGTCACAGTAGGAATGCCTCTTCCGGTTTGCCGCCATTATTATTCCGCGCAGCCGAATGCTGGCAAGAGATACCAGTTTCTTTAATGTAATATCGACCGCATCGCTGTGGGATTTACGCCTTTGACTGCAGTGGGGTGAAGGAATGTGGGCATGTGTAAGAATTGAGTCTACTTGTGTCAACGTCTTTAGTCACCGTACATATTATAACGCTGTTTTTATTGTGTTTTTTCTCAGGTGTCTTCGCCAGATGAAGGTTCACAGACGCATGGTCCAAATCAGGCGACTTCTGGCAGCATTACTGGACGACCGGGCGCGATTGGGTGAAGACTGAACTGACGACGCGGGTCAGTCATTTGATAGTGAGTGAAACCTTGTGTTTATCGAGTACAGCCACTTTGTGCAGGTGCAGTATAACATGTTGATGTATTTGTAAATGTAGGCCGATCACAGGGAGAATCAAATCTAGCTTGACATAGATGTCATGTATAATAACAATTGCGAGTGGACATTAGTCTTAATGTTACAGTTCTCACAAAGACGAGAAAACAAACGAAACGTTTTACTTAGGCAATTGATGTAGCTAGTTTCCACGCTATGTGATTGATCAGAACTGATATAAAGAAGATGGTTTAGACTTCGAATAGTTTCCTCGTAACCACTCCAGGTGGTGCTTTTTGGGTCTAACCGCAATATCTGTCAGTTGTATGCATTCAATCGAATGTGCTCTCATTGTATTAAGAAGTAAATTGGCTGGAGCAAGTGCAAAACATCCAATTATGCCAGTCACATCACCTTGTGAGCGAAGCGAGTTTCTATTGCACACAGACATCTTTGCTACATTAATTATTATATTCCAACATAAGTAATGTCAAAATATGATGCTAAAATAAGGCACATGGAACGAAACTTGTATAAGGGGCAGAGATCGCACCGCGGAAACTATCTTAACATTGGTAATCATAAGCACCAATCGCGCGAATATCACACACATTCTCGCACGCAAACAGACACCCACTCAATACAGTGGGTTATCTGTATGTCATTACACCAATCACAACGCTCTGATCTCGACTGAAAACAGTATGCTTAGGGAGCAGCACGCAAATGCAACCGTAGGCCAGGCGCTTTGTTGTAGCGTAAGTCACGAGTACACAATTGGTTTGTCTTCTTCTGAAACAAGTGTAGAGAACAATCGAAGTTTTAAGACGAATATTTATTACAAACACACATTACTCGGCAAGCACACTTGTATGTAGGTAGTGACGGAGATCCGCTTCCTTTTGTGGCATTGCGCATAGCCATGCAATCAATAGCGTGCGACACAGTGATAACTGCCAACAGGCCATATCCTTGGCCATACCATGAGCGCAATGCCGATAAACAGGTAATGCCAAAAGCTAGACATAAGTCATGACGAAGTACCATCCATACGAAAAAACAAAGGTTCTTCCAAACTACCCAGGCAACTACACGATTATATACTAGATTTGCGTGGGGTGCACCACTTCTCTCGCGTCGTGTTCTGAGAGTTTTTTGTCGTTCACACTTCGGAACCAAATCGGAAGACCTGAAACGAAACAGCAGACATTTGGCAAGTTCAATATGAAAACAAAAACCACAAAGCAACTAACAGGGAATAGTCGCATCATATAACGATTGGTATTGAGCTACACAAACCGAACGCCCTACAAATAGTATCGCATTGCAGAGTAAATCTTTATGCGAACGAACGTCTTGTATCACACCGCCTCACACACTTCGACGACATGTATTTGATTTAACAACAGCTTTTGTTTAATTGCGTTGCGTACAAGCATTTCATGTATTCATAAACATTTTGGAATGGCATGTAATGCTTCAGATACATATTTGCGTAGCCTCCATACAGCACTCGTGGCGTCGCCGTTAACACGTTTTAGAGTTACAGATCGACGAGAGTAGAGTGCCAACATTTAAAAGGAACTTCTGTCGTTGAGAGTATATATTATTGCGAAGGTCAATAAAACGAATGTTAAATTAGATACGGCCCAAACTTCTACTTGCATAGGCATAGATGGAAAGCTTAAAACATTGACAACTCATCGAAGAGTGGTATGCTACATGTACAGTGGACTGTGAATGAGAACAAGAATATAAATGTTGTGCCATTTCCGACAAGAATTAGGCACTTGTGCAGCATGCAAACTACATGCCCCTACATTTGAACATTCATTACGGGAGGCGCGGGTAGTGTAGTGGTTAGCGCGCATCCAACTGGCAAACCGACTGCCCGGGTTTAATAAGAGCGGACACAGCAGGCCTGACATATTTGGTATTAAAAGCAATGTACATAGACTAACATTGTTGAATCTAATCGATGCTATACGCCACGCATATTGACAAACATCGTACAGAAAAAGTACCCGAATGTCGCACAGGCCGCTGCACCATAATAAAACTGTAGTCTTATGCGTGTACATGATGACAACATGAACCTATGCATGGGGAAACATTGAAAGAAAGAAGGAGTTGTCGGAAGAAAGCGTCCCCCCCTCCCCAGTTTGCCTATATCAACGGTGCCGCCATCTTGAAATCTGACGTTGGCAGAACGAAAATAGCGCGTTTGCCGTATTGTCGTGACGTCACAGTAGGGATGTCCCTTCCGGTTTCGCGCCATTACCACGCCGCGTAGCCGAATGCTGGAAAAATATGCCAGTTTCTTTAATGTAATCTCGACCGCATCGCTGTGGGATTTACGCCTTTGACTGCAGTGGGGTGAAGGAATGTGGGCATGTGTAAGAATTGAGTCTACTTGTGTCAACGTCTTTAGTCACGGTACATATTATAACGCTGTTTTTATTGTGTTTTTTCTCAGGTGTCTTCGCCAATAAGGTTCACAGACGCATGGTCCAAAGCAGGCGACTTCTGGCAGCATTACTGGACGACCGGGCGCGATTGGGTGAAGACTGAACTGACGACGCGGGTCAGTCATTTGATAGTGAGTGAAACCTTGTGTTTATCGAGTACAGCCACTTTGTGCAGGTGCAGTATAACATGTTGATGTATTTGTAAATGTAGGCCGATCACAGGGAGAATCAAATCTAGCTTGACATAGATGTCATGTATAATAACAATTGCGAGTGGAATTAGTCTTAATGTTACAGTTCTCACAAAGACGAAAAA
>JAODUO010003735.1:0-10955 GCA_025642075.2 Ridgeia piscesae | reverse complement strand
CAGTTTCTTGCGTTTTTTTTCAAATTTTCGTATAGTTCAAAACCCCACAAATTTTTTACTAGGGGAAATTTCACTAAACATTTCCCCCCAGCGAGGGTTGAATGGGGTTCCTTCGCATTACCGCAAACATCCAGCGTATGGACGTTTGGAAGGTATCAGAGCAAATGAGATGGCAGGCGAGTGTACCAAACTGAGATTGTGAATCAATGTACAAAGGAAAACACAGCGCAGACGTACGTACATTCCCTTGTTCATGTCCTTGTATTGTTTCTTGATGAGGGAGAAGTCTGGTCGGTCATTTGGTTTCTCTCGCCAACAGTCTAGCATCAGGTCGACGACTTCCGGTTTCAGCTGATTCGGTTCCGGTATGCGAGGCCGGTATGGCGGCCTCTCTCCGTAGCGCACCCGTGCCACCACGTCTGTAACAACACGCTGACTTGACTACTCCGAGCATTCGGCTTCAGTTTTCTCATATACTTGTTTATAAATATGCACACATTTTTTAAAAAAAAATAACATAAGTTGTTTTGGAAAAAACTGTTGTGCGGGGGGGTGGGGAGGTCCCGCGCGTGTGTTGTATTTTTAAATTTTATATTAAATAGAAATTTTATATATGATATTATATTTTTTGTATATGTATATATATTATTTTATATATATATATATATATATATATATATATATATATATATATATATATATATATATGTTCGAAAAATTTTAAATTGACGTGTACTAGATTTCGAAACATTATCGGTAGATTTTCGGAAGAATTCATTTTTAATTACATCGATTTATTGATGCTGTTTAATTAATAATTCAACTAGAATTGCGTGGCTGGGGGACGGTGGATCACGTGGTACCTTCGGGTGACATCGCCATGTCTCCCTCTGTGTCGTAGGGACTGTTTCGGAACATCGTCTCGTAAAAGATTGCGAGCTAGCTCGCTTCACCAACTGTCGTGCGGCTGCGTAACTTTTCCAAAAGATTTTCGGGGGCATTAGCCGGCTTTTGTGACCGTGTAAAGACTGCCACCTCACGGAGCCCGGGCAATGTAAGCTAATCCTGCCATAATTCCTACTTCACAAACAACTGCTAATATTTATTTCTGTTTTTAATTTTGAATAGTTTTTCTTGTGCTGATAGAGTCACCTGTTGTAAAAGGGTGTCTTGGTTTAATTGTTTTATTTCTAATTTTCGGCCCCCTGGGGGGCCCCCCATGGGGGCAACATCGGCAGAGCATGACTCTACCAGTCCGATTTGAGAGGCTAAAAAGTACTGCCACCTACAAGGGGTGTTTGTTGACTTCATTACGTGTGGCAGACACCCCGCTGTTTTAGAAACAGATCTCCATATTTTCCCCAAATATTGTCATGTCTCTGTAAAAAGTTGGAATTTTTTCCCCCGGTTGTGAAATTCACACCCGCTTGCCCTTTTTTAAATTGCTAGCATTTCGGCGGTCACCGTGGTGGCCATTTTGGATTCTGTACAAAACAAGCGCGTGTGAAATATACCCGCAGTGGATTTTGTTACTCGAAGTGCAAAGAAATTAGTTTAGGGGAAGAAGCTTATATTTTGTCTATGTGTACAATACCATTCGACGTCGCCATGGGAACGACGGGAACATATGTCCACGTTCCACACTAAACACGAGGAGTTACACGAAAGCCCAATTTACCACATTAGCCATTCGAGCGAGCGCCTGGGCGGTGTTCTGTGTTCACATACTTAGTACTATTACTTCCCGAACACTGCGTATGACGTGAGTGTCACGTTCTTTCCGGCTTCTGTCACAAACATGTACATTAGGAAAACCATTTAAGAAAGTTATTGCTTTACGATAGCCTCAACACACGGTGGGCCGGTACGTGTGTCTCTGCGCACTGGTGTCGAGTCCACACGTGGCGGTGGACTAGCTTTTCGCTTGGTAATAACTCGTTTTTGCACGAGGCGTTGTAGAGACATCGGACCAGCTTCTAGTGGCAGCGGATTTGCCCTCATTTCCCACGGCTCACGTCGGGTGCGGAAATTTCTTAAAACCCAAGACCCTCCTTTTTTAACGGCCCCCTTTATTGGAAACGAAATTTCCCCTTCACGTGTCATGCTTCATAAGAATCCCCCCCTGGTGCTAACGGGGTTTAGGCGGTGCGCGATTTGAATTTCGCAATTTGCGCATTTTTCAATCTTCTTTTCACATATTACCCGGCTTTTTGGGAAATGTCTGTCCTTTTCCGGTTTACGACCGAACAACAGCGTGCGCAGCACAGGCAAAGTTCAAAAGCCACACGCGCTGCCCCCCCATCGGTTTTTCACGGGGTTCTTCCCCGCCCCAAATGGCTGCTCAATTCCCCCGTTGCCTGGGGATACTCGGACTGCCCCCGTGCATCTCCCAAAGGGCCCTTTTTCTTGCGCCAACCTCTAAAAACCCTCGCCGAAAAAGAAAAACTTGCCCAGGGCCCCGAACCAAACCACCATGGGCTCTGCATGTTCTGTCGGGGCCCTGCAACCCCCCGATTCACATAATCGGGACCCTCTTGCAACCAAATCACATCGGCGAGACGTACATATCCCGCTTAAACCCCGGGTTTTTGAAAGCGCCCATTTTTTAAAAGAAAAATTTTGCCCCCCGGGCAGGCCAGCTTTTCATATCACATGCACATTTTGGGACAAGCCCCGCTCTTCCAGTCCCCCCGGGAGACACCGAACCCCCTTTTCTCCAAATTAATAAGGGTGGAAACCCCAGGGCCGGGCCGGTTTTAAAAATTGCACATAAACGGCGTTGGAGACGGCAGGCCCCCGGGGCCGTCACGAGGGGTTTCCGAAACAACTTCAAAGGGCTTTGATAATCCAAGACCGAAATCTGATAACCGAAACTCTCATACCCGATAACTCGCAATGCCCTTTGATCCGCATTACCCCCTTTTATAACAATTTTGCCTTTTTGCCAAGCGAGTGTGTTTCCCGTTTTGCGCATATTTTCCCCGGGGGCAATAGTGCACGAGATGAACATACGGGGATTACTGCAAAAATCCTGCCCATGACCCCCGTCTGACGCATCGACGGGATACCCCGGGTTTCGACGTCATAGTGCTGAAGTAGCGGGGGGGGGGGGGGGGTTTTTAAGACTTTTTTCGGATCAAAAAGCTTTTCCGGGTTACACCAAAATTTTTTCATTTCCCCTCCACCCCTGAGTTACCTTGGGGTCCCGAAATCTTTCCTTATTTCCGTGATTTGAATTGCCCCGGGGTCCCAAAACGCCCAGTTTTGTCGGGAACCCCTTTTTGTCGGGGGTATTACGGGCCCTTTTGCTGTTTCACCATTTCTTTTTTTCCCGACCCCATCCCCACCCCCTGCCCGCAGTTTCCCCCGAAAACCCCCAGCAATAATTTTGGGGTTTTCCGTCTTTTGATTCCACCCCCGGGGTTCCAAAAACCGCGCACCCAGTGAACATCTTCATTCCACCATACATTTTATTTTTCACGTAAACCATTTTTGTTTTTTATTAGACTTTGGGGGTTTTATACCTGGTTGCGCTTGTTTTGAAAAACCAATTTTTAGTTTCCCCCTTTTGTTTTCTCAAAACATCCTTCCCCGGTTTTCCCCAAAGGGTTTTCCCGACTGGTTTGGGCCTTTTCCCCACCTTTTTCGGAAACCGATGGTTTTCCCGTTTTTCCCCGGCCTGGAAACCCTTTTTGGTTGTGAGATTTTTGTAACCTTTGGAGAACAAGTCAGGGTTTGAAGTTTTCTTTTTTCCTCCCATGCCCCCCTATTGGGTCTGCTGAAAAAGCGTTAAATTGCCTTTTTTTTGACGTTAAAAAATCAATTGGGGTTTTTTTATGAAAATTTCCCTTTTTGGAAAGGTTTAAAACTGACCCCCATTCAAAACAGCTCCCTTTTGGCCCGGGCATTTTTTGGTTTGTTTTTGGTTTTGCAGCTCCCCAACCAAAATTTCCCACCCCAGGGGTTGGGTTTCCTTTGTTACCCCCCAAACACAAAATTGAAAATTTTCCCCTTGCCCTTTTTCACCCGTTTGCTTTTTTTTCCCCAAACAGATTTCCTTTTTTTGTTAAATGACATCTTTTTGGTTCTGGGTTGCCTCTTTCCCTTTATTTTAAAATAACAAGAAAAAACTCGGGTTCGGAATTATTTGCCCGCTTTTTTTTTAAAGGAATTTGTGCCGCATTTTTTTGGCTTGACTTTTTTGAAAGTTTTTCCGATTAATTTTGCCAAAGGGGCCCGGTTTAAACCTTCCCCCCCCAAACCCCTTAAAATTGAAAAACATTGTTGGTTTAGTTTGGAAACCCTTTTTGGAAAAGGAAAACCCCATGGGAACCTTTAAGTTTTCCGAAAGTTTTTTTTCAAATGGGGTTTAAGCTGCTGAAAAAAAGCGAATGTGTACACTTTTGACCGTCATTGGCGAGGATGCAGTTAAAGTGTATGGAATTTTTCAATATGCGGAAGGCTTCGAAGTTCGAGTAGCGTTGCAATCCTAGATAGAACCCGATATATGAAAGATACAGTTCCAGTACAGGAACCAAGAGTCTGGTGAAACTGGTTCACACTACCTGACGGAGTTGCGATAGCTTCAGAAAGTTGGATTTCGCAAATATTACAACCAGTCAGGTAGTTCAGGGACCGTTTCGTACATGGCCTGAGAGATTCGAAGGTCCGACAGAGGTTACTTCGAGAGACAAATCTAACTCTGGAAAGAGCTTACGAAATGGTACAAGCAGCAGAGGCAACCGCAGAATAGACGCATGTCATTTCAGGCGGTCTGTGTTGTGAAAACAAACAGCGGACGAGGTCAAGGACACAAGGGACGAGGCGGACCAAGTCAATTACGTGACTATGCGTAGAAACAAAAGAAACCAACCACTGAGTGCCAATTTTTTTCACACGAGCGTGCACTAAAACAGTGTCCGGCCTACGGCAAACAGGCAAGCTTGCATAAGTACGTGAAGCGAGTATAGGCTGCTGTTTGTGACAGTGAATACAATGTTGGAACATTGTCAGTATTCAGTGTGGGGAATAGACGCCGTGCTATGATAGCATTGCATCTGGGTGACGGCGGCGTGCCAGTGCCATTCCAGATCGACAGTGGATCTGAGTGTTGCGTGCTGCCACGTCATGAGTACGTGAGAGTGACTAGAGACAGATCGCTAGCAATGCTAATGCGGCCAATGAAAACTGTCATTGTGACGCACAGCGTAACACACGAGAAATCGCGGGGTCAGTGTAAGCTGCTTGTGGTCATGAAAGGAGTGAAACACAGACTTGATTTTAACGTCTTGCAAGGCAAGTACACGCCAATACTTAGCAAGCACGCATCAGAGGGCATGGTAGTGCAGAAAATCAAGGATTCGGACCCCCTGGACTATGTATACAATACACACTAGGCTGTACAGGCGAAGAAACTCTGCTTATGCTGTGAAAGCCGAATACCCAGACGTGTTCCAGGGCCTGGGAAGGCTGAAGGACAGTTATTCCATCGCGATCGATGAATCTGTAAGATCAATGGTGCACGCACCGAGACGCGTACCAATACCAGTGCGTGGAAAGGTACGCAAGAAACTTGACGAGCCAGAGAGTGATGGAGTATTGACGCCAGTAACAGAGGCAACGGACTGGGTATCAAGTATGGTGATTGTCCAGAAATCAAGCGGACAGACCAGGATATGCATAAACCCCAAAGATCTGAATACAGAAATCAGATGTCAGTACTACCCGATGCCAACCATCGAAGAGGTCAGTACTCGGTTGAAGAATGTAAGACTGTTCACTGTGTTAGATGCCAAGAACGGGTTTTGGCAAATCCCGCTGGATGAGAAGTCCAGTATGTTGACGTGTTTCAACACGCCATATTGTCGGTATCGGTGGCTGCGGATGCCTTTCGGAATAAACTCTGCACACGAGATCTAGCAACACACGATGGACCAACTGGTGGAGGGTCATACGCGGTGATCGGGAAGTAATAGTACTAAGTATGTGAATACAGAACACCGCCCAGGCGCTCGGTCGAATGACTACAACTGACGAAGAGGCAGATATTGACCCCGACAAGAAGCTGCGAGCGTTCTTGGATCGCACTCGAGAGCGCAATCTGCGACTGAACGCAGAGAAGATGAAGCTAAAGATGACCGAAGTCCCGTACATTGGTCATCTACTCACACGCGAAGGACTCCGGGTAGACCCGAAGAAAGTAGAGGCAATCGAGGAAATGCCTGAGCCAGAGAACGCCAAACCTGTACAGAGGTTGTTTGGCTCGGTGAACTATCTGGCAAAGTTCTTCCCACACCTGTTAGCTATACTCGAGCCCCTCAGATGGCTCATGGACAAGGATTCGGAGTGGTGTTGATTGTATATATATATATTGGTTGTATATACACCAGGAGGCTTTTGATCGCACGAAGAAAGCTCTCTCGAGCACCCCGCTATTTCCAGACTATGACGTCAAGAAACCGGTGTGCATCCAGTGCGATGCGTCAGACGGAGGTCATGGCGCAGGATTGTTGCAGTACGGACTCCCAGTAGTGTATGCATCTCGTGCACGTATTGCCACCGAGAGAAACTATGCGCAAATCGAGAAGCAGCTACTCGCTATCGTATTTGTCTGTAAGAAGTTTGATCAATATGTGTATGGAAGAGAGAAGGTGCATATGCAGAGTTATCAAGGTGCATATGCAGAGTTATCAAGGTGCATATGCAGAGTTATCAAGGTGCATATGCAGAGTTATCAAGGTGCATATGCTGAGTTATCATAAGCCATTAGAAGTTGTCTTCAGGAAACCACTCGTGACGGCACCCAAGAGATTGCAGCGCATGCTACTGCGTCTCCAACGCTACAGTCTGGATGTGACATACACGCGTGGGTCAGAGATGTACATCGCGGACACATTGAGCCGTGCGTGCATTCCGATTGTTCACGCTGTTGCACTCGCTAATATGGACATGACAGAGGGACTGTCGGTGTCTCCCAGGAGACTGGAAGAGCTGCGAGCAGCCACCGCAAGTGACTGTGCTCTCCAGAAACTGATGCATGTGACTATGAAACGCTGGCCTGCACAGAAGTCAGACAGCGACATAGATGTTCGTGCGTATTACAATGTGGACATGAACTGATCGTGCAGAATGGACTCGGGTTCAAAGACTGCAGGATCGTAGTGTACGTCTCGCCAAGGATGCTGTGTATTGGCCACTGGTGAACCAAGAGGTCACCGATTATGTGAATCGGTGTAGTGTGTGCAGCATGCACAGACCAGAACAGTGCAAGGAGCCCATGGTGCCTCGTGACGTTCCAGGCAGGCCTTGGGCGAAAGTTGGTGTTGACTTGTTCGAGCTGCAGGGACATCACGACCTGCTGTTGGTCGACTATTTCTATTGCAATGAGGTCACAGTTTGCGCGTCATGAAGTGTCTGAGCTAGTGATGTCGTACAATAGTCCACTGTTCTCTTGCGGCGAGTTCAGAGAGTTCGCGCAGAGATGGGACTTTGAGCATGTACGAGAGTCCGAGATATCCCCAGAGAACGGGCCCAAATTGAGCGAGCCATTGGGACGGTGAAGAACCTCGTGAAGAAACCGATGGAGGAGGGGAGCGACGTCCAGCTGGCGTTGTTGAACTTTAGAAACACCTGGGGCTGCAGCACAGCTGTTGTTCGGTCGTAGAAGCCGAACACTGCTTCCAATTCAGCGGAGCAGACTGATTCCGAAACTTCCAACTGACCAGTTGTAGCTAATATCGTGACAAGAAGATTGCCAAGAATGCGCAAATTGCGCAATATAACAAATCAGCGCACCGCCTGAACCCGTTAGCACCAGGCGGTGCGATTCTTATGAAGCATGACACGTGAACGCTTGGAGAATGTACAAAGAAACTTTCCAATAGATCGTACGTGGTTCTCGTTCAAGGACACACGAACAGACGCAACCGATGTCATCTGCGTGTTGTATACGAGAATCTTCCGCGACCCGACAGTGAGCCGTGGGAAATGAGGGCAAATCCGCTGCCACTAGAAGCTGGTTCGATGTCTCGTACAACGCCTCGTGCAAAAACGAGTTATTACCAAGCGAAAAGCTAGTGCCGACCGCCACGTGTGGACTCGACACCAGTGCGCAGAGACACACGTACCAGGACACCACCAGTGTAGTTGCCAGGCTATCAGTAAAGCAGATAACTTTCTTAAGGTGAATAGATCTTTCCTAATGGACACTAATGTGCACATGGTATTTGTAAAAGGAAATGGATGTAACGTTAATGAGCCCTCCCTGTGTTGGTATCGTGTTGCTCTGCTGATGGCGTGGTCGGATGAAAGCGACTGTGTATGTCTGTGTGATATATCGCTAATAAACCAACTTCATTATCGCGTTCTAATGTACATGTTTGTGACAGAAGCCGGAAAGAACGTGACACTCACGTCATACGCAGTGTTCGGGAAGTAATAGTACTAAGTATGTGAACCACAGAACACCGCCCAGGCGCTCGCTCGAATGGCTAATGTGGTAAATTGGGCTTTCGTGTAACTCCTCGTGTTTAGTGTGGAACGTGGACATATGTTCCCGTCGTTCCCATGGCGACGTCGAATGGTATTGTACACATAGACAAAATATAAGCTTCTTCCCCTAAACTAATTTCTTTGCCTTCGAGTAACAAAATCCACTGCGGGTATATTTCACACGCGCTTGTTTTGTACAGAATCCAAAATGGCCACCACGGTGACCGCCGAAATGCTAGCAATTTAAAAAAGGGCAAGCGGGTGTGAATTTCACAACCGGTGGATTTCGTTACTACAAGACGCGGACTAATCCATATGCAGTGAAATCACTTTACAGAGACATGACAATATTTGGGGAAAATATGGAGATCTGTTTCTAAAACAGCGGGGTGTCTGCCACACGTAATGAAGTCAACAAACACCCCTTGTAGGTGGCAGTACTTTTTAGCCTCTCAAATCGGACTGGTAGAGTCATGCTCTGCCGATGTTGCCCCCATGGCGGGCTTACCCCAGACTAGGGTAGAGACGCTGATTGGTTCTCAGGCCGAATTAGAAATAAAACAATTAAACCAAGACACCCTTTTACAACAGGTGACTCTATCAGCACAAGAAAAACTATTCAAAATTAAAAACAGAAATAAATATTAGCAGTTGTTTGTGAAGTAGGAATTATGGCAGGATTAGCTTACATTGCCCGGGCTCCGTGAGGTGGCAGCTCTTTACACGGATAACATTCAA
This sequence comes from Ridgeia piscesae, assembly GCA_025642075.2. Lineage (NCBI taxonomy): Eukaryota > Metazoa > Annelida > Polychaeta > Sabellida > Siboglinidae > Ridgeia > Ridgeia piscesae. The sequence goes on along the minus strand of JAODUO010003735.1, from coordinate 1,727 downwards.
AAGCCGGCTAAGTGACCCGATAATCTTTTCGGCAAAGTTACGCAGCCGCACGACAGTTGGTGAAGCGAGACTAGCGGTCGCGAGACTCTAGTTGCACGCTGAGTACCTTCTTCTGGCGACGTTGAGCGTTGACCATCCGTCACAAGTGGACACTGGTTGACGTACGTCTAATGGAACGTATCGTTTGTTGCAGCTCTCCTGTGGACGGCCCCCGAGGTCCTTCGTTCTCACGATGACAGCATGGTGACGCCCAAGGCTGATGTCTACAGCTTCGGCATCATCTTGTACGAGACGATGTTCCGAAACAGTCCCTACGACACAGAGGGAGACATGGCGATGTCACCCGAAGGTACCACGTGATCCACCGTCCCCCAGCCACGCAATTCTAGTTGAATTATTAATTAAACAGCATCAATAAATCGATGTAATTAAAAATGAATTCTTCCGAAAATCTACCGATAATGTTTCGAAATCTAGTACACGTCAATTTATGAAATATGTCTCGATAACTTTGAAAAATATATATATATATATATATATATATATATATATATATATATATATATATATAAAATAAAATACATATACAAAAATTACAAAACATATACATATACATATACAAAAATACATATACATATACATATACATAATGCACAACACACGCGCGGACGCACACTCACACACGCGCGCGCACGCACAACAGTTTTGTCCAATACAACTTATGTTATTTTTACTTTTAAAACATGTGTGCATATTTATAAACAAGTATATGAGAAAACTGAAGCCGAATGCTCGGAGTAGTCAAGTCAGCGTGTTGTTACAGACGTGGTGGCACGGGTGCGCTACGGAGAGAGGCCGCCATACCGGCCTCGCATACCGGAACCGAATCAGCTGAAACCGGAAGTCGTCGACCTGATGCTAGACTGTTGGCGAGAGAAACCAAATGACCGACCAGACTTCTCCCTCATCAAGAAACAATACAAGGACATGAACAAGGGAATGTACGTACGTCTGCGCTGTGTTTTCCTTTGTACATTGATTCACAATCTCAGTTTGGTACACTCGCCTGCCATCTCATTTGCTCTGATACCTTCCAAACGTCCATACGCTGGATGTTTGCGGTAGATGCGAAGGAACCTCTCAGGGGGGTTTGTTGCCCGGGGCGGGGGGGCTGCGCTGGGCTGCGCGGGGCGCTGGGCTGCGCTGGGCTGCGCTGGGCTGCGCTGGGTTGGGCTGCGCGGGCGGTGGGGGCTGCGCGGGTGTTGCGTGCCCCGCCCCGCTGCGCTGGGCGGGGCAGGGGTGGGGAAAATTGGGTGGTTTTGGCGTGCGTGGGTGGGTGGGTGTTGGGTGGGTGGGTGGGGGGGGTGTGTTGGGTGTGTTTTGTGGTGTGTGTGTGTGTGTGTGTGTGTGTGTGTGTGTGTGTGTGTGTGTGTGTGTGTGTGTGTGTGTGTGTGTGTGTGTGTGTGTGTGTGTGGGGTGTGTGTGTGTGTGTGTGTGTGTGTGTGTGTGTGTGTGTGTGTGTGTGTGTGTGTGTGTGTGTGTGTGTGTTTGGTGTGTGTGGGGGGTGTGTGTAAACATGCGATAAAGGGTTGTTCCGTTAAGACAGTTATACATCTATCTATATATTTCGTACCCGTATGACGCTGGCCCGATATCTGCGGTTTACTTAAAAATTGAGGTCGAGGTCAGATTTAGCTTACGGTGACGGTGCTTAATTGCGTTACTTA
>JAODUO010003734.1:0-5000 GCA_025642075.2 Ridgeia piscesae | reverse complement strand
GCGAACAACCGCCCAGGAAAAAAGTTATTTTAGGAATTCTTTTTAAGAAGAAAAAGAAAGAACGAACGAACGAACGAACGGGAAAGAAAAGAACGAACGAACGAACGAAAAAGAACGAACGAACGAACCAAGAAAGAACGAACGAACGAACGGTTTTTGGAATTTATGAAAAAACAGACCCGAACGAACGAACGAACGAACGAACGAACGAACGAACGAACGAACGAACGAACGAACGAACGAACGAACGAACGAACGAACGAACGAACGAACGAACGAACGAACGAACGAACGAACGAACGAACGAACGAAGAAAAATTTATTCAGAACATTGTACTCAGAGCATTGTACTCAGAACATGTTCACAACATTAAAACACAGCACAAACAAGCACATTTAACTACAGTACCACAAGATACAGTGTTTGAAACAGGTACATTTGAAATCAAAGACTTTTGTGTTAATTTACTTTGACACATATTTAAATAAAGGTTACAATAATTTACATAATGTAATGAAATGTGTATTTATGCTTTTTTTAAAATTTTCCGTTGTTTTTTGGGGTTTTCGATTCCCAAAATTTTTTTTAAAAATTCGATTTTCCAAAACATTCGATTCCTTTTTTATTTTCCTTTCTTCCTTTACAAAAAAATTTCCCCTTTTCCCCTTTCGTTCAAAACAGACCCTTCATTTTCCTTCGAACAAACCCAAATTTGGGGGTTCGGGGTTCCTTTCAAAAAATTAAGTTTTTTTTAGATTCAATTTTCATTTTGTTTATTTTTTAAATTTCTCCAAAAACAAATTTTCCTTTTCGTTTAATTTTAATTTGGAAATTTTCCAATTCCCCAAAAAAAATGGGGTTAAAATTTTTACTATTTTAATTCCTTTTTTAGGGAAAACAAATTTTTGTTTTTTGGGGGGTTAAATTTCCCCTTTTCCCCCCAAATTCTCAAAAATTCCCCGGGTTCCCTTCGTTCCCCCCCTTCCGGGTTTCCGGTTCATTCCATTTTCATTTCGATTATTTAACACAAAAATTTGGTTTTTTTGTTCATTCATTTGTTTTTTTTGGTTTCGGTTTCGTTCGTTTCGTTCATTTCAAAAAATTCGTTCCCGGTTAAAAATTAAGAAAATGTTTTCTTTTTTATTTGTTTTTTTTTGTTTTCAAAAAATTCCAAATTTTTTTAAAATTCTGTTTCCCGTTCTTTTTTGGTTTTGATTTTGTGGGGGCCCCGGGGGGAAATTTGCCCCGTTTGTTTTGTTCAATTTTTGCTTTTTTTCCTTCCGTTTGTTTTTCACTCACTTTGCCTTTTTATTTTATTTTTTATTCCGTTTTTGTTTTGGGGGGATTCGTTTTTATTTTTGTTCATTCGTTCGTTCGTTCCGTTTGGTTATTCAAAATGCACCCGAACAAAATTAATTTGAAAAGAATTTCCCTTTTTAATTTAATTTTTTTTTCACATTTGGTTTTTACTTTTAAAAACGTTTATTTGCGTTGGAAAACAATAATTTTTTAATAGTAAATTTTAATTTTTTTCTTATTGTTGTTTTTCCCGTTCAACCAAAATTTGCCGGGGTCTTTGGGGGAATGGGCTGGGGACGGGTACGAAGGTTTTCGCAGATTGGGCAATTTTTACTTAATTTGCGTGCGACGGGTCAAAAAGCCGATGGCAACGAATTCTGCATTTCGAATTTTTTCAAAAACCTTGAATTGATCGGATACGCCCAAAAAAATTTTAAAAAGGGGCCTTTTGGCCCGGCCCGCCAAAAAAAGAAGGTCCCAAAGCCAAACTCCCTTTTTTTCCCCTTCGGTGAAGGGGGGAAGATTCTTGAAAACCAAAACCCCGTCGGAAACCCGCCAACCGTGTTGGGCCGGGGGGAGCAAGAGGGGTCAGCCTGGGGGTTGGGGCGCCAACCCCAAATATAGAACCAGCCCAAAGGCCGGATTTTGAAGAAGGGGGGACATTTAATTGTGAAAAGGAAAAAATTTAAACCTGTCGCAAAACCCGGAACATTTTGGAAGGGTTCTTTCGGAATTTAAATTTGGGGGTGTGCTGTAAACCCGTAGCCTCAAATCTATGCCCCGTGTGTTAAAAAGCTCTTTAATTTTGGGGGATTGAGGGGTTTTCGGGTTTTGGGATCGCCGTCGTGAAATGCTTTCCCCAGTTCAAAAAAATTTTGGGAATTCCGGTTTAAAGGCCCGTCTCCTCCCGAACCCATGTGTTGAAAAGTTCCAAGCGTTTTAACACGAGCAGCTGTTGCTAAAATCACGCAAAAAATTTTCCATGACCGGGAAACCGATCCCCCTTCGAGCGCGATTTCATTAGCTGAACTTAAAAGGGAGTTTTGCTATGGGATGTGTCGGGGTTCTGTGCCTGGGACTGTTGTCATCCCCAACCAAGGGGGTGGGGGTAAAATGTCAAGTTTTCCCAAAGTCCAAAATTTTTCTTCGTGGTGTGTGTAATAACGCCACCATCAAAGTAGCTATATACGCCTAACGTCGAGCTCGTTCTCTTAGCTACGTCACAATTCATGTCAGCTTTTTCTTAAACCACGCCGCTGTCGAATGCACCTTTTTGTGAACATACACAGATGCGGATTTAAGGGAGTTTGTATTAATACAATTCTGTATACCAAGTGGAATACGACGATTTCTCTCTAAGAACGAAGCAATTTGTACATCTTTCTTCAGAAACATTATGTATACATACATATATGCAGCTGTACATAACTGAACAAGTTAATGATCTACATTTAAGACGTACTTGTGGAAACGTAAAATATACTCTTATTAAATTAAATGACGGAAGCAAACTATAAATAATAAAGTTCTGAAAAACTATACATGCATTATTAAAGAAGCCACAATGCAAGGCTACAAATATACACGTGTCAAATACAATGTTGCAGAAAGAAAACGCAGCATTGCTAAATTAAAAGTTTACATAAGCAAGGTGCAATTGGTTGAACGAGATCAAGGCCTGTATGGTGGTCAGTGGCTACGCGTCCAATATGTCCATCTGATACACACATGTAACATATATGTATTATCTCTAGACAAAACCTGGATATATTGTATTATTTGTAAACAAACCCTAAATCAATAAATCGACCATGACAGAGGGCAGATGTCATTCGACTTTCCCTTTCAGGATCAAACACTGTATTATTCACGTTGTCTCTTGCCGAGACCCGGAGTGTGGGGCCCGGAGCAAAACACAGGTCACGTTCTGTAGGCCGACGTGGACGCGTGGGGTGGGGTTTAAACCGCGGTTCCCGCGTGAAACCCGTAGGAAAAAAAACTCCTTTAAAAAGTTTGACCCGAGAAAAAGTTAGGGAAAGACAACCCCAACAATTTGGGAAAAGACCCAAATGTTTTTAGGGGAATTTATTTTTTTTTAAACCCCCGGAAAAATTTTAAAGGGAATACAAACACCCCCCCCACCGCCCGCAAAGCCAAAGGGACACACACCCACAAAAAACCGCATGCACCACCAAAAAGGGTATAATTCCCCCCCCCCTAAATACGGCCCCTGAACCCCCCCCCCCCCCCACCCACCCCCCCCCCCCCCCCCCCCCACCCAAAACAACACAATCCCAAAGTCACATACACAACCGCCCCCCTTTCAAAACCTCCCCCTTTTCCCCTCCCCTCCAAACCCCCCTTCCTTTCCCCTTTTTTCCCCCGCTCCCAACACACACGCCCCCGCACGTCACACCTTCCACATAAAAGTTCACCCCATACACACCCCATACACACATACCATCCCCAAAACACCATACACATCACACATCCCCAAAATACCCATAAAACCCTACACACATCACCATACACACACATACCCCAAAAACCCCATACCCACCACACCATACCACATAACACCTTTACCTACCCCACAACCCCCAACCCCTGCCACCACCACCACCCCAAACCACACACCCACCAAACACACACCACACACACACACACCACCACCCCACCACACCAATAATAGATAAACAAAAAATTTTTACCCACTCAAACACACCCCCGCGCGCGTGTAATCAAAGGCCCCTGAAAAAACCAAAATATATAAAAACTAATGATCCCAAACTAATCAAACCCCCCAAAAATAAAGTTTTGTATCGATTAGCTGACGACAGCTCCCAATTTATTTCCAAAAAGCCTTCCGCCCCCTTTCCAAAAATTTTGTGGAACAGACGTGGTTGATTTTCAACCCGTTCTTTCAGACACCTTGTGAAACTGTTCCGACAAATCGAGAGAAAACGACCAAAGAAACCAAGCCACGTCACTCTTCATTTACACACACGATGGCACCATATTATTCAAGGTCTGCAATCGCTCTCATTTACGCGTTGCATGATTTAATGGATTTCACGTTTAACCTAATAATCACCTCGTCGTTGTGCACTTCGCCTGCAAATTATTGTCATTGTAAAACGCGCTTATGGGGACTGACACGTGTAGATGACAGTTAAATGTCGAAGATCGATGGTTAATATGATAAACACGTTGAAGCCCCGTTTGTGCTTTGCCAGCAAACTGTCTGTGTTGAAATTGCGTAGGACAAATAGAGATGTCAACATTGACGATCAGACAGTAGCAGGACACCCAGTCAAAACGATGCCGTGCATGGTTGACATTTCATATTCTGCTGGCAAGGAAGGCACAGCATTGTCACTAATTGCACGGCCAGAAAGTATTACCTACACGGTTAATATTGATGACATATTAAGGAATAAATATTAATGGTGTAAGTAGCATAATACTGTAAACACTTTTGTAAATTCGCATGGAGACTGGCACACCCCCGTCAGATAATGGTTTCTACAGAGGACCTCTGGGAGATGTGGCTGATTTACACAGTCTGTGGTGCATAGGTTACATGTCTGCTTCACTGAGTTATGCATCTATACATTTGACTGTAAGTCCCAAAACAACTGGAAGTGATCCAGCTGACATAAACCCCCTTTTCCATTGTTCTCTAAACATAAACATCATT
>JAODUO010003733.1:0-10766 GCA_025642075.2 Ridgeia piscesae | reverse complement strand
CTTTTTTCCCCAAAAGACAAATGTTTTAAACCCTTTTACAATTTTCGTTGCTTTTCGGGAAACCCGGTCACGGCCAGGATGTCCGCGGTAAGTGAATCCATGTGCATCAGTTGTCTTTAAAAAATTAAATCACCAGTGCCGTCGTGAATGTTGTTTTCTTTGTTCTTTGGTTTTATGGTCAGGGTAACCTCAATAATCATAAGGTAAGTCTGCGTCGAGTCGAAGAATTTACCGGTTTTACTTGAAATTTTTCAGAACTAGTTCTTTCCTTTTGGGAAAAAATTTCAGGGGAAAAACCAGGAGGGTCCTCATTTACGTAAACAAAAAAATCACCAAATTCAGCCGTAATGGAACAATCTTTTTTTCCCCAAACCCTTTTCCCCCTACCTTTGTTTTGGGTGGACCGGGAATTTAAACGGTATTTCATTTCCCCAGGGTTGCCCCTTTTACAGGAGGGCCCTTTTTGCCGGGAAACGCTGCGTTGGGGGGGGGTTGCCCGAAAAAGGGGGAAACCGCCCCGTTTTTTCTAAAGCCGGGCGTTTTGCAAGGGGAATTTATTGAAAGACCTTTCAAAAAGGCCCGTGTCACGCGTCGCCAAATTGTGTACACTTGTTGAAAAGGGCAATAAAAATTGTGTTTAGAACCTTTAAAAGGAAAATTTTTTACCGGGGGTGCCGTGTACATCCCTAATATTAGGGTTTTTGGGTGTTTTGAAATAGAAAAAGGTTAAAATCATTTTAGGGGGGAAGGAAAACAATGTTTTTGTTTTTAAAAAATGTAAAAAATTTTCTTAAAAAATTTTATTTTAAAAATGTTTTAAAGTTTAATTATTATTATAAAAATTTTACCATAAAATATAAAAATGAAAGTTTAAATAATAATCAATAATTTATTTTTTAAACATATTTTTAAAAGTGACATTTTTATTATTTAAAAATTGCTAAAATTGGTGTATTTTAAAACAATATAATTTTGTAATAAAATTTATAATCTGCAATAAATATACATTTAACATATATAATTTTATAATATAAAATTTATGATATTTACAAATTAAATTAATTTTAAAATGAATTGAAGGTGGTGGTGAAAAATTGTTTTATGTATTGTTAGTTATATAATATTTTTATTCCCGATTTTTTAATTTTCTTTTTTATTATTATATAATTTAAATTTTATTTTAAATTTTTTTTTTATTCCAGTATTTTACATATTTGTTTGTGTCTTGCTTTTGGCCGTTTGGGCCGCTCCTGTGTTTTGCGTGGATTTTTGAAGAAAACAACATCTATATATAAATTGTTATTGCCAATTCCCCAAAATTCTGTAACTTAACAAAAGAAAACAACAAACAAACAACAAAATGCATTGTTAACCCTTTTTAACAAAAAGTTGGGGGTTGCCCTCGGTTAACAATAAAACCAGACTACTAAAAGTTCCCCGGTTTTTAAACAAAATCATGCCAGCGGTCCCCCAAAAAACAAGGTCCGTTTTTAAAGCGCTTAATAACTCAAAAAAATTTTTTTGGCCAATCTAATTTAAAAGGGGGAAAAATTTTTAAGGGCCAATATGAGGAATGGAGGAGAAAAAACCTTCTTTAATTTTTCCCCTCCGCCTTCGGTGGGGTGAAATTGCATTCCTGATGGGGACTTTAATATCTTTAAAAAACCCCAAAAAAAAGGTGTTTCGGGGTTTTAAGACCTTAAGTATGCGAAATGTGCAATTTTCCCAAGGCAGAAATTTAGGGGGCCTTAACCCCCCTTACGGTTAAAAAGTTTTTTTTTTCCTTCGCGAAAAAAACCAAATTTTTAAATAACCCCGTAGGGATTAAGGCCCCCGAACCCAATCTCCTTCTGCGTTGGAAAACCCCCACTTAATCACATCCGAAGGCCCTTGAACAAAAAATAAACACATTTTTTTTTTGCTGCGCCAGAATCTTCAGGAAGCCAATAGTTTTTAAAACCCCCCGAGAGGCAGGGGAAAAAGGTGTTTAAAAAGGGTTTCCTCTCACTTCCCTTACCAAAATGATTGGACCTCCCCAAATGTAATAGTTAAAATAAAATTTTTTGAGTTATTGGGCCTAACCCCGGAGACGTCTCCTTTTTCGGGGGCCCGCTGCATGAATTTTGAAAAATCCAAAAAAACCCAAAATTTAGTCCCTGCTTTTTATTGTAACCCGGGGGAAACCCGGAACTTTTGTAAATGGATTAACAAATGCATTTCTGTTGTTGTTGTTTGCTTTGTTCGTGTACTCAAGCCCAATTTTTTGGGATGGTCCCCCTTTTTATATCATAAATTTCGTGTTTTTTGTTCAAAGTCCCCGGCAAAAACAGCGAAGGAAGCCGGCGAACGGCAGCAAGCAAGACCAGGAAGCAAGGGGGAAGGAAGAGAACGGAGCAGGGCAGACAGAGAACCAAGCAACTTTTGAAGGAATAAAAGTTAAATCTATATCAATAATAAAAAAAAAATATAAAAAATTTGGGGAAAAAGGGTATTGATTTTTAAATAAAATATATATTAATTTTTTAATATATTTATTATTTTAAAACAAAATTATTTTTCAAGGGCTTGGCTTAAGGAAAATAAAATTTGGGTTTATTGTATAAAATGAATATATTATAATGTCCATTTATTTTTAAAGGAATTGGTCAAGCTTTTGGAATGCACAATTAAACCTTATGAAAACATTTCATCCAAAATTTTTTTAAAGGCAACCTTTAAATTAAAAACATTAAAAACAAAAACATTTCAAAATCATGTGGCAAAAAAAAAAAATTTTGATCATTTTTACTTATTTAAAACATACAATTTTTTAATTTTTTTTTACTGGGGTTTATAATTATTTATTGTAAATCACTTTAAATGACATCTGAGATATTTATTTTTTGGCTCAAGATAATATTCTCTTGTCATTTTAAAGAACAAAATTATGCTAATTAGTTGTATCCTCCTCACTCTCAAGCTGCGCCATTTTACAGCCTGTTTTCCCCCTCAAATTTCAATAACAACACTTTTCTTTAAAAATAACCTGTCAAATCAAGAAACGGCAACGACGAAAACAGAAGTGGTTTAAAAAATAGATACTTTGCGTAAAGGTTGCTCAAACAAGTCTCTGTAGTTGTCAGTTGAACAACAGCGGGTGGTCAAAGTGGGGGGCCGCCACCCGGAAAATTTCGTTTTACACGGGTTTCGTGAAAAACTTGCACGAGCTTGTAGATGCCCAATTCCACTGCGAGGGGCGGGAAATTTCCAGGCCCCGAGCGTTTTTGCCCCTCGGACTCGAGCACGTCCTGGAATGGTGGAAAAACCCCGGAAAAAAGGGCAAATACAAAATTTTGTGGGGAAAACCCGAGGAATTAAAATTTAAGGTGGGTTCCCCCATTTGACGGACAATACGGGATGAGGAACACAAAGGCAAAAACTGGATGCATTGTGAAAATTTAAAGGAGGGAAAACCTGGATGCACAAAAAACCCGGGGACGGAAAATTTGGTTTTATTGTAAAAACATTTAAGACGGAAAACCGGGATGCAAATTAAATAAAACACATTTACGGACGGAACCTTTGGATGCCCCAAGTGAAAAAGGTTAGGACAAAATTGGATGCATTGAAAAACAATTACGGACCAGTTTAGGGGACAAAAAAAAGAATGAATTTCAAAAACAATTATGGGAAATTTACTTTTTAAAAAGAACAGACGGGATAAATACCGGATTTTTTTAACACATTTACGGGCGGATAAAAGGATCCCTTTTGTAACAAAATTACGGAGGGAAATCGGGGAAAAAATTACAGAGGACAATCCGGGAGATTGTGAAAAATTTTCGTTTTTGATAATTCCGGATGCATTGGGCACCCTTTGCTTGACAATCCTGGTTGGAAATTAACAAGGTTAAAAATTTTTTTAAAATTAAAATTCACATTTTTATGGAAACAATATTCAGACAATAAAATTTAACAATTACGGACGGAAAACCCGGGTTTTATTTTTTCAGTTACAGAGGGAAATTTCCTGGATGCAAATAAATTCAACAAAATTACGGACAAAACCCGGGTTTTATTGTAAAAACATTTAAAGACGGACAACCTGGATGCAAATTTTAAAATGAACACAATTGGGGGGACGGTTTTTGGGATGCATTGAAAAAACAGTTACAGACGGAAAGGATTTTTAAAGGAAAAAGTTACGGAGGGAAAATTTTTGGGATGCAAAAAAACAGTTACAAACGGAAATTTTTAGATGCTTTTGGAACACAGGGAATTTTGGGGATGATTGTGCGTCAAGGATTGCCCGTCTTTGGACGAGGGAAACCCCTTTGATGCACAATGAAATAGTCATCGTAGATACAAGGGCAGTTATAGGCAAAATTAATTTAAAAAAAGGGGGGAAATAATGAAAAATCAAGTTGGAGACACCACACAGATAGTCTGTGGGGCCTACAGACTACAGTTGCAGAAACTACACATACACCTGGGTATGAGATACCACACAAACACGTATGTTGGAGATTACACAGACATTTAGGTAGGAGACACCGCGTGCACATACACGCAGGTAGTAGAGACCACACACACCGTCAGTTTGACTGACGACACCGACCTGTGCGACGTACACAGCGAACAATGCACAGAGCATGACCCGTACGACCGTGTCCACGGCGCCGTGGATCGTCAGCAACGGCAGCAGCTGCGCCAGACTCCACGTGGCCGTGACGCCGTGGAGCAGGAAGAAGTCGTTGCGGCGATCCGAGGCCGCGTACAGGATCACGGCGCGGTCGACCAACCACCGGCCAATCTTCTCGGCCCGATCTCCGTCGGCGTCGTCAGCTCTGAAGAACGCGGGCAGCCTAACGGCGAGCGTGTACCGCAACAGGTCGTCACCTCTCTCCGTCATCAACACACCGACACGCCGCTGGAAGTTCCCAGCGAGTCGCGTCTTCCACAGGTCGCTCTCGGTTCGTTCCTCGACAAACTCGCGCAAAGGACCATCCGCCGCGACAGTTCTTACGACATCGACGATGTCCGTCGTTCCGGAGCCTAGAGGTGTCGCAAGCAACCCGGCGGAGGTACGCAAAGGCAAGTGCGAGTGGTGCAGGTACGCCAGCCCCTCGCACACAAGGCGGCTGCTGTTGGCCGAAAATCCATACCCGAGATGAATGAGCCCGTGAAAAGCGGAGCCGAACAAGCCGCTGCTGAGTTTCGGAAATTCGTTTCCAATCAGTGCGGTTATCGACTGGTTCGCGGATGCAAGTAGGCCGGTGTAGTGATCGACTAGTCTGTAGTACGAGGTTCGCGCTCCCAGCAAGCCTTCCACCGGAGTCTGTTCTGCCAGGGACGGGGCTCTCGAGACGGTCAACGGCGGACGGTCGAGGCGGCGGCTGTAGATGTCGATGAAACGTTCAATGCGCTCCCGCGACGCTCCCAGACGATGAAGGGCAATGATTCCGTGCGACAAGTGATTGGAAAGGAAACCTTTGTATTCGATGTAGTATTTCTCTGTTGAGTTGGCTGTTAAGATGCTCAGCAGGTCGTTGTCGGTCATGACGTTGGAGCTGTAAAACACACCAGAACGTCAGTTTGAAAGCAAATTTATTTTGTCATTGGCAGTGAAACAATATAACCAATGAACTAACTGACAATAAATTAAAAAAGAAAAATATATATATATATATATATATATATATATATATATATATATATATATATATATATATATATATATATTTATATATAAAAAACTTTAAAAACTCCTGGCGATGTAAAATTCAAACCCGGGGAAAAAGTTTAAACCGGGTTGAAAATTTTCGGGGCTTTCTGGGAAGGTGGCGAAAAAAAGCCTTTTTTTAAAAAATTTTTTTTTTAAAATTTTAAAATTTTTTTTAAAATTTTAAATTTTTTTTTTATGCTTTTTTTTGGGGTTTTCCCCAAACTTTAAAATTTTTTCCAAAAACCTTTTTTTTTTAAAAATTTTCCAAAACCCACATTTAAAGGCCAATGGAAAAAAGAATCAAATTTCCTTTTAACATTTTGGGAAACCCTTTAATCCAAAAATTTCACCAACAGGCCCCCGCCTCCCCGTTAGCTAAGGTTTGGGGAAAAACCCAAGGGGGGACCAATTCTCCAGTGAAAAGGCCATTTAACCCAAACCCCGGAAAACGAGGGCCAAAAAGGGGCTTGGGGGCCCCCCATTAATTGGGGTTTGGTTTTGGGAACGACCCCTTTCAGGGGGGCGTTTTGCACTTTTCCTTTTTGGGAATTTTTGGAATTAGGTCCCAAAATGTTGAGTGAAGAACTTTTCCCATGGCCTTTGGGGGTTTTAGGAAGAACCAAAAAGAGGTGCAAATTAAAAACCCTTTGTGGAAACGGGGGAATACGAATTTGGGGAAAATGGACGCCCTTTTTCAACTTCAAGCCACGGGGTCCCGGAAAATTGGCCGGGGGGTCGCCCGGGCCTTTGAGGGCCCGGGCCCCAAAATTTTCCGTCCCCGAGGACATTGGGCCCGTTGCCTTTACATGGGGCCAAGGGGTTTGGGAGTTTAAAAATTTTGCTTTATAATTTTATAAATATTTTTTTATATTTATTATTTTATAAATTTTTAATTAAATAATTTTTTTTTTAAGGGTAGTGTAGTTTTCAATTGGTTTTTTGTTTCCCCAAGACTAAATTTTGGTTTCCAAAATTTATTTTTTTTTCCTCCCGTTGCCGCAACGACCTTAGCATCCTTTCCGCCAAAATCCAGGAAATACTACATTTGGAAAACAAAAGGTTTCCTTTCCAATCCAACCCTTTTCGCACAATCATTGGGCCCTTTTCCCTCTGGGAAAACTCCGGGGGGCCCCTTTTTAACGTTTTTTAAAGCATCCAAGCCGCCGTAAAGTGCCTTTAAGTCTCCAGGGGCCCCGTCCCCGGCAAGAACCCGGGGTTTTCCGGGGGAAGGCTTTTTTCTGGGGGCCCCGAACCCCGTTTTTCTACCCGGGTTGTCCCTCCTAAGGTTTTTTCATTTGGGGAACCAGGATTTCCGCCCGTTAAAAGTTTTTTAAATCACCCCGGGTTGTTTGGTCCGCTTTTCACGGGCTCCAAATTTCCTCGGGGAATGGTTTTTCGGCCCCCAGGAGCCGCCTTTTTGTGCAGGGGCCGGCGTAAATTTTTCACCAACTCCGATTTGCCTTTGGTTACCTCCGGGGCCGGGGTTTTCTTGCACAACCTCCAGGGTTTTCCCCGGAACGGGACAAACTCCGGGTTTTCCCCCTGAACTGTGCCAAAGGTCCTTTGCCCCGAAGTTGGGTGCTAAAAACACTTTTTCTCTATATTTATGTGCAGGTTTTTCCCCATAAATGTCTGTGTTTCCTATTTTGTTTATCTCATCCGGTGTTGTGTATTTTGAAATTATCTGTACCCCACAACAATCTGTTTTTCCCAATTTTTTCAATTCCTGCTTTTCCCTCTGAATTACCCAATTATGATCCAGGATTTCGCCATATCCTTTGTGAATTACGGGGCTATTTATTTATAAGGTTTATCCGTGGGAAAAATTTGACGGACAATCCTTGAGCCTATCAGGATGGCCCGCCAACGGGTTTCACAATGCATCTAATTGTCCGTTTGTAATGTTTTACACATCCGGGATTGCCCTCCTAATTGTTCATTTAATTGTGAACCGGAATTTCCTTGAACTTTTTTTCAGCTCCGGATTGCTCGTAATTGGTTCATTTTTTGTGCATCCAATTGTCCGCTAAAATGTTTTACAATGCATCCAGATTGTCGCCGTTTGGTAATTTCATTGTCCCCAGTTGCCAAATGAAATTGGGTCTTTATTGTTAAAATCCCCAAGGTTGAAGTTTAAAAAATTTTGGGGAAAAAAAGTAAAGAGCCCCCAATGGAAAACCCAATTTTTTTGCCTTTTTTAAAATAAAAAGGTTTCCTGAAGGGTTTAGGGCAAAAAGTTTTTTAAAGGAAAATATAAAAGGAAAATTTTAAAGTTCAATTTTTGTCAAAAAGTTCAAAGTTTAGAAAAAAAAATTTTTTTTTAAAGTCTTTTCCTTTTATTTTTTTAAATATAAAAATTTTTTAAGTGTAATTTTTTTTATAGAATTTTTATTTTTAAAAAAGTTTCCCAAAATTTAAAAATTTTCCATTTGGCCCCCCGGGGTTTAAAAAAATTTTCCCCCCGAAGGAAAAAATTTTTTAAAAAATTTTAAAAACTGTTTTCAACATCAATTTCTCCGATTGGAAATTAAATGTGGAAAAAAACCTTTTAAAAAAATATGGGGTTAACTTTTTTGGTTTAAATTTGCTTTATTTCCCCTTTTTTCCCGGGACCCAAAAGGGGGTTTCACTGTTTTCCCGAAAGTTATTATTAAAATGTTTTTAAAGGAAAAGGCCCTTGAAAATTGGCTAAAAGGGGGGGTTTTTAAAAAATTTTCCCCTTCCCCGGAAACTGCTTGCCCTTGGAAAAAATCGAAAAAGCGGGTTACACAATGGGAGACTTTTGGAAACCTTTTCAAAGAAAAAAAAAAACCCCTTTTGTTCTTTTTTTTTAACTTTTTTTTTAAAAAAGTTTGTAATTTTTTTAAAAAAAATGGTTAAAATACAATTTTTGAAATTTTTTTTAAAAAAAAAGGGGCCGGAAAAAATAAATTTGGATTTTTTAAATGAAATTTTTAAAAATTTTGTTTGCGAAAAAAAATAATTTTTAAATTTGTAATTTTTTTTTTATTATGTTCATTTTTTGTTGCGGGACAAAAATTTAAAGGTCCCTCTGCTCCTAAGTTTAGGTTTTAAATATGGAAATTTTTCCAGAAACAAGTTGCTGGCAAAAAAAAATCTAAAAACAGGAAAATGTCCTTTCTAAAAAAAAAAAAAACTCCCCTAAACGACCCTAAAACTTCTTTTTCCCCACGTCCCCGTCCCCGTTTGCCTGAAAGGGTACTCTTCAATTTTTCTCCTTTTTCATTTTCCCCTACTGCTAAGAACCCGTTTGGACAGACCCTTTTTGCTTGGAAAAGCGGATTGGGGGGGGGGAAAAACCCAAAAACAAAACCCCGCACCTTCATTTCTATGCCGGGCTGATTGCTGGGAACTTAGAAAGACGCGAAAAGCACCTTTGCATTGGTTAACTTCCAATTTGTTTAACTTTGTTGCAAATGTTTTAAAAAAAATTTTTTTTTTTTTTTTAAAAAAAAAAAATTTTAAAGGGTTTTTTTTTTTTTTTTTTGGGGGGGGGAAAAATTTTAAAAAAGGTTGTTTAACTTTTTAAAAAATTTTTTTTTTTAAAGGGGGGTTTCCCGGGAAAATTAAAAAATTTAAAAAATTTATAATATTTTTAAAAAATTTCCCAATTTTTTAAAAAACCCTTTGGGGAAACCCCCTTTTAAATATTTTAAATTTTTTTTTTTTTAAAAAAAATTTTTATAATAATTTTTTTTTTTAAAACAAAAAAAAAATTCTAAAATTTTAAAAATTTTAAAAATTTTTTTAAAAAATTTAAATAATAATATTTTTTTTTTTAAAAAATTTTTTTCTTTTTAAAATAGTTTTCTTCCCCGGGTTCCTCGGCGGGGCGGGGGGGGGGTTTGAAGCTCCTTTTCTTAATTTTTAATTAAGGAAAGGTGGACCCTCCAAAAAAAAAAGGGTAAAATTGCGCCAAAATATTTATTTAATAAACCTACCAAAAAAATTTTCTTTTCAACCACAAAAAATTTAATGGTGCGGCTAAAATTGCAGTATTACTGCAATATGGGGGATTAACAAAAGGCACCTAATCCGGAAAAAGAACCCCCCTTTGTTGAGTTTAAAAAATAAAAATAATTATTTTTTGCGCAAAAAACATTTAAGGAGGTAAAACTTGATTTATAAATATCGAAATGGGGAAGGGGCCTTAAAATTTTCGAAACCCGCCCCGCGGGGGGGGAAAAAGACAGGCCGAGGAAGCCCAAACCGACGTCCAACAAAGAAAAAAAATATAAATTTTAAATTATATTATTATTAATTTTAAAAAAATTAAGAATTACCCCCTTAAGAATATATTAAATTTATTTATAAAAAAAAAAAATATTATAACCCCCGGGGGACAAAACCCCCCCGAATCCAAATATTAAATTTAATTTAAATTTTATTAATATTATAAAAATTAAAAAAATAAAATATAATATTATTATATTGGAAATATTAACATCCCCTAGTCTTGAAAAAATTTAA
Source organism: Ridgeia piscesae (assembly GCA_025642075.2). NCBI lineage: Eukaryota > Metazoa > Annelida > Polychaeta > Sabellida > Siboglinidae > Ridgeia > Ridgeia piscesae. Next base: position 571 of record JAODUO010003733.1, on the reverse strand, counting down.
AAAAAATATAAATTTAAATATCACTTTTCCCATATATCGGACCTAACTTTAAAAAGACGAGTAAAATTGTTTGGGTTTATAAAATGATTTAAACTTCCTTTTTCGGGGGAGTGCAGTTGTGAAAATCCCAAAAAATTTTTTAAACCCTCTTTTTTTTTGCAATGGGGGCAACCTGGTGATATAAACATGGTTCCCAAACAACATTTTTTTTCTTGCTTTTGTTTTTTTTAACTAATAAAAAAAACAAACCAGAATAAATAAACAATGTTATGTCATCGTCTCTTTTCGCTTACCACCCACTGCAAATCTAATCAAGGAATTTTTTCAAACGGGGCACATTAGAAAACAAGGTAACTTTTATGGAGGTTAGTAAAAAACTTAAAAAAATTTTAAAGGGGAAATTTTTTTTGGGGGGGGGTTTTTTGGGGGGTCCCCGGGGTAAAATTTTTTTTTCATTCATTTCCGCGACACACGTTTGGGTTTTAAAGGGTGGGTTAAGAAAATTAAAACGGTTGAATTATAGTGTTTACGTAAAGAGATCGTTTTTCCATCGCCCAAATTTGGACCGAAC